>KZ652153.1:189366-219153 GCA_001010745.2 Gerris buenoi
TAAATGATGCGTCACCATCCATGAGGTTGTTTAATTGAAGAGCTTTTTCTTGGATTAGAGGGCCAGTGATAGGGATTCCTTTCAGTCTTTCTTGAGAAAACCATAGGAAAAGCGCTTCGTCTTAATTTATCGTAAGATAAAACCGCCGTCTAACTACGTTTTTCAATGGTCTTAAGAAGAGGCATTTCGAATTTGGCGCACTAACCCTAGTTATACTAGATTTGATACAAGTATATTCTGTTTATATAAATAATACGACAAATATAAACAAAAACTTTTTGTGTAAACCTAGGTTAATTAATTTTATAATAAATATGTACTTAAATTACACGTATTTAATTAAAAAATAAATAAAGTAGGTAAATAATGTTGTATTATAAATTTATGATTCGTCCTATATTTAATCCACAACTTAAACCCACCCCCTACTAGGTTTAAGTTTTTGGATTAAAATTAATACCTAGGTCATTTAAAGTAAGAATCTATTAACTTACTCATGAGAATATTTCTTTCTGATAGTAGATGTGCTCTCTCTTGGTTTTTGGTGAAGCATTGTATTCAAGTTTATAACTATTTCCTTGAAATCTTCCACTTTGTATCCTGAAAAAATTAGATATATTGATTAGTTTTAATATAGCATTATTTAATTTTACCAGATGATTCCATTATTTAAGCTCATGGAAATATGTTCTGTAAATTTAATTATTTACTATTATTCAGAAGGAAAATAACTTTGAAAGTTTCTTCTAATTGTAAAAAAAAAAAAAATAATAATTTGAGAAATGAATCTGTTAATCTTAATCATCTTTAATCTTAATCTGTTTTGAAGATGAACAAGAATAATTTAATTTCTAAATTTAAACATATTTACCGCTGTAGTACTCTAAAGTCGGTGTCCAAGTACTCTCCTTTTTCATTCTAATGGCTAAGTAAAGAGCAGCTGCAGCCAACTTTGATTCTGACTCTAAAGCCATAGTATACTCCATGAGAGATAGCTCAAGGATGTATCTAGCCAAGGTAAGAAGAGGCATTTCGAATTTGGCGCACTAGAAAAATAAAGAAATAATCAATATTAAAAATAAAGCATTTCTTCAAATAATAATTTTTTTTTTAAGAAAAAACTAGGACTGAGCCTGAGTAATTTGGTATCTTATATGATTTCGTTTTAATAAAGAAATATAAAATAAACTTACTCTGGCAAAACGCCTTAACAGTCTGTATGAGAGCGGGCAACCTAAATCGTAGTTAATGGTTTTGAGAATTTTACACTCCATTGACATGACATCTTTCAGTGAGAAACCGTGATCACTGGCATCAATAAAATCATCGATTGAAGGTGCAGTTCTTTCCTGAAAAACATTAAGCAACAAAAATATGATTCATGGTATGATTGAGTCTTTGTAGTCTGACACTCCGTCAAACTACATTCAGTCATCCAACACTGATGCTGGGTCCCCCTTCCCTCTTGCGTAAGATAAGATAACATAAAGAGAGGGAAACATATGGGACTAGGAAAACAAAAACAAACCATCAGTCTTTTTTTCCGTCTACGCTCATATCTTGCATAATAAACTGAAGGCTAGTTTTATAGTGTCCTGTTTCTGTTTAAAAGTAACTTTTGACAATGACAATTTTAATTTTTCATACATTAACAGTCAAATACATCAGTTTTAAAGTTATGTACTAAAAATTAAACTTCAGATCCTTTGCTGGTCACTAGAGAAACAGCGTTTCGATATATAAATAATTAGTTAATTATACAAAGATGATGCCAAAAAGAAATTGTTCATCTTACTTGAATTTAATGATTTGAAAAACCAACAGCAATTAATCTATAAATTAATCAAAATATAAATGAGTTAACTTACATCATATTTACAAGAGATAAGCATGGCGGTAGCAGCAAGAAGTTGCAGCTGATCTTTGTGAATAACAATTTTTGACAGATACAAATCTATGATTTTAACAGCCAAGTACAATGTTTCATGGTTTAATTCAAAGTTCTCTTGAATTTCCGCCATCCAATCTACGAGAACAGCTCTCATGCTCTTAGATATTCCTTTCTGCTTTGGCATGTAATTACTCACTTTAAAGAGACTCTAAAAATAACAGAACAATTAGTTAATTAATCTTAGATAGTAAAAATGTTTACCACATTTAATCTACTTTGGTAAAAAAAAAATTACTAAAATATATAAATGGTTTTATTTTTTTCTCTTTTTCTGCAGTTATTAGTAGAGATATTGTAGAGCTCACTCATAAATAATAAAACTCAAAGATGTAACTCAATTAATTTAGACTAATTTAATTATCCATCAGGACAATCAATTAATCAGGTTTTTTCTTCATCCAACCTACATTTGTGGGCTAAGGTAGGTGCATTTTGCAATTTATATAGGCCATGAAATGCGTGCATAAACCTTATGGATTTTTTTCTCAAATAATTATTTTTGGTTAATGGGTAAGAAGAGGCATTTCGAATTTGGCGCACTAGAAAAATAAAGAAATAATCAATATTAAAAATAAAGCATTTCTTCAAATAATAATTTTTTTTTAAAGAAAAAACTAGGACTGAGCCTGAGTAATTTGGTATCTTATATGATTTCGTTTTAATAAAGAAATATAAAATAAACTTACTCTGGCAAAACGCCTTAACAGTCTGTATGAGAGCGGGCAACCTAAATCGTAGTTAATGGTTTTGAGAATTTTACACTCCATTGACATGACATCTTTCAGTGAGAAACCGTGATCACTGGCATCAATAAAATCATCGATTGAAGGTGCAGTTCTTTCCTGAAAAACATTAAGCAACAAAAATATGATTCATGGTATGATTGAGTCTTTGTAGTCTGACACTCCGTCAAACTACATTCAGTCATCCAACACTGATGCTGGGTCCCCCTTCCCTCTTGCGTAAGATAAGATAACATAAAGAGAGGGAAACATATGGGACTAGGAAAACAAAAACAAACCATCAGTCTTTTTTTCCGTCTACGCTCATATCTTGCATAATAAACTGAAGGCTAGTTTTATAGTGTCCTGTTTCTGTTTAAAAGTAACTTTTGACAATGACAATTTTAATTTTTCATATATTAACAGTCAAATACATCAGTTTTAAAGTTATGTACTAAAAATTAAACTTCAGATCCTTTGCTGGTCACTAGAGAAACAGCGTTTCGATATATAAATAATTAGTTAATTATACAAAGATGATGCCAAAAAGAAATTGTTCATCTTACTTGAATTTAATGATTTGAAAAACCAACAGCAATTAATCTATAAATTAATCAAAATATAAATGAGTTAACTTACATCATATTTACAAGAGATAAGCATGGCGGTAGCAGCAAGAAGTTGCAGCTGATCTTTGTGAATAACAATTTTTGACAGATACAAATCTATGATTTTAACAGCCAAGTACAATGTTTCATGGTTTAATTCAAAGTTCTCTTGAATTTCCGCCATCCAATCTACGAGAACAGCTCTCATGCTCTTAGATATTCCTTTCTGCTTTGGCATGTAATTACTCACTTTAAAGAGACTCTAAAAATAACAGAACAATTAGTTAATTAATCTTAGATAGTAAAAATGTTTACCACATTTAATCTACTTTGGTAAAAAAAAAATTACTAAAATATATAAATGGTTTTATTTTTTTCTCTTTTTCTGCAGTTATTAGTAGAGATATTGTAGAGCTTACTCATAAATAATAAAACTCAAAGATGTAACTCAATTAATTTAGACTAATTTAATTATCCATCAGGACAATCAATTAATCAGGTTTTTTCTTCATCCAACCTACATTTGTGGGCTAAGGTAGGTGCATTTTGCAATTTATATAGGCCATGAAATGCGTGCATAAACCTTATGGATTTTTTTCTCAAATAATTATTTTTGGTTAATGAAATCGTTATCTTAACTTCCACACTACTTTCAATTTATTTTAAGCCTTTTTATCATTACAGTAGAGTCCCGCTAATCCGAAAATCCGCTTAATCCGAACAGGTTTTTGCACTAAATGATGCATCACCATCCATGAGGTTGTTTAATTGAAGAGCTTTTTCTTGGATTAGAGGGCCAGTGATAGGGATTCCTTTCAGTCTTTCTTGAGAAAACCATAGGAAAAGCGCTTCGTCTTAATTTATCGTAAGATAAAACCGCCGTCTAACTACGTTTTTCAATGGTCTTTTCCCTTGAGGTAGCGCTAAAGATCTCATTCTTACTACTATTTTTTACCAATCAGAAATTGTAGCTTTCCCTATGTTAATTTACAAAATTCCGCCTAATCCGAATTTTCGCTAATCCGAACTAGGTTCGGTCCCAATTTAGTTCGGATTAGCAGGACTACTGTATTTAATAATGTTTTTTTACCTCTACACAATATTTTACAAATTTATTGCCAGATTGAAAAAGGGAACAACAATAATAATAAATAACAATTAGACGTTACTTATTATTATTTTACATGTTTTATTTATGTAATTTATAGTAGTCTGTTATAAAAACTTATAGATTTTTTAAAATGATTATTATTTGTATATATATATTTTTTTTTTGTTCTGATAATATAAGGATCAATAAGTGTGCTCTTTGTGTAATTAAAAATCATTTTGATCTTTACGGTTAAAAATATAAAAATGAACTACAAAACTGGCAACACTGGACAAAAAGGCAATTTTATTTTGCAAACTAACCTCTGTTTTTTCACTTTCATTTCATTCAGCTTTCTACATCATTGTTATAATAGTTCTGCAGTTGAATAATTAGAAACATTGAAAAACAAAAATAAAGAAAGAAAGAAGAGGAATGCTGAAAGGAAACGTCTGGACTTCTAAAAAAGGAGTCTTCAGAATTAAGTATCTAAAGGTGGGGAACATGAAAAACTCAGGTGAGCTTAGCCAGTTTTACTTATGAATTTATATTTTAAACTCCTGGGATTTTCTCTAATATCCATAGTTTTTCAAGAATAAATATCTAACCCTGGTTACATTAATAAATAAAGCTAAGGGGGGCGGAGGTCATAATATGATTATAAAATAACTTTCAACCTCATTTTCTTGATTCAAACATTTTGAGGTTAGGCTATTATATTCTACCAGGAAATTATGAACAGTTACAACTTATGAGCAGTAAATCCTCATTAAATAAAACATATCAAGCAAAAACGTGTTACAAGAAAAAGGTATACATAAATTACTATAACCTACTTCTTGCATAGGTGTAAGAGGTGTAGGTTGGCGTAAGAAATAGGTATGCATAATTTAGTAGAATCTATACTAAAAGAATATAATTGTAATTTTGATTTAGATGCTATAAATTATTAAAATAATGCTTACTTCTCGGCTTTTAAGATATTCAAAAATTTCAAATGCATATTTTCCAACGCTGAAAAGGTCTGTGGACACTAAATCAAAGTCTTCAACACCAGGAGGGCGTTTCTTGTGAGCTTTGATATGTCTTAATGAGGGAGGCTTGGCAGATTTCTTAGCGCCACTAGTGTCATTCAAACTGTAAATAAGCATATGTTTGTTAAATTAAAAATATATACATATTAGAGAGTATTTTTCTCCCAACTGCAGCTAACAATAAAATATTAGAATCAAACTAATTGTGACTTACAAGTCCTCAATAGCGGATTCATAGAGGGTACTTTCATTATCCGAGCTCTTTCTACTGAGGGACTGACGAGTGACCGGACCTGTAGTTCTAACGGCAACTTCCGGTTTCTTGAGTTGAATTTTGTTAACATTAACAGGTATCGAAGATGTTCTTCTGTTTTCAACAACTGTTTTCCCCGAAGGGACCTTTTCCTTATTCTCTGTAGTAAGTTTCACATCAGTCTTAGGTTTCACTTTCGGTTCGATAGGTTTAATCAATCCTCTGTTCAAATCTTTAAAAGCCAAAGGTTTGACTACATTCGGTTTTGTTTCTTGAACTTTGGTCGCTTTAGGTTTAATTGTGAGGCCAGTCGATTTCGTATTATCGGAAATTTTAGCCAAGCTCATTCGGGTAACGATATTTTCTTTCGAGTCGGCTTTGGCCAAAGCGTCCTTTTTGATAACATTGTGGACTATTTTGCCATCTTTAGTTGTCAGGTTAAGAGCTGAATGGGTGTTTAAATTTCTTAGACCCAAAGGTTTCTTGGCAGCAGCTGCTAAGTTCATAAGTTGAGCCTTAGTTTTTATCAGCACATTATTCTCTTTCTAAAAAATGGAAGAAACACAGAAAAAGGGATAAAATTAGAAGGGTATTTTGTTTAAAGAATATTTTCTTGATAATTATAATTAATTGAATTGTATGATGTTTTAATAAAATAAATATAAATCATGACTTACAGCTGCATTGTCGACAAGATGGCGCTTAACCTGGGTTGTTGTAGTTGGTTTTAGTGGAGACCCATCCGCTTTCCTTTTAGAAACAGGGACTGGAGGATGCCTTGGTTTTAAGGTAATAGATTCTTTCAGTCCCACATCTGAACGAGTCTTAGTCCTTACTGGAGCCATCTTTTATCTAGAACTGGATTAATATACATATATTTTTAAATCTCATAAAATACAAGAAGAGGTAAACTCATAAATATGAAATAAAAGCAACCACCATATTCCCATGTTTAAAATTATGGTTGGTCTTGACTTTCTAGGGATCTGTGATCCAGATTCACAGCGTTGGGGCACATTTGTAACTGTCCTTAGATAATTGTATTATTTTCTAGTTTTAATAAAAAACAATAAACGAAACATAGATATAAAATTGAGAGGGGCTATAGACCAATCAGTAGACTATGTTCAAGAATTTATTCAAATCGATTCTATTCCCATTTATACTTTGAGAGTCAAATTTTGTACTTCGATTTGGACATCTACCTGGTCTATATGCAGAAGGGTTGTTTTTTATTCAGAAAATGAGTAGAACACCGCGAAGCAGTGCGGAGCGGCCGTTGAAAATTGTAGGGCAAAAAAAAATTAATTTTGTACTTTAATTCTGTCAACAGCACTGTACAATTCACTTTTACCTAAAGGCTGAACTGAAGGGGACAGATTGATTTATACACTTAAGAGATTATATCTCTTAGTCAAAAAATACATTTGTATGATTTATAAACTTGAGATAATATATCTGTGTAATTTATGCATTGGGAAAGTTAATATCCCTGTCAAAAAAAAAAAAAAAGGTTGAAGTGAGGCCCCACCTACTTTACAACCAATAGCACGGGCTCCCCCAGTTTTACCAAAACAACTCGTAAATCATTACTATGAATAAAATTTAGTACATACATTAATTGTAAACAGAACACTGATATTATATTTTAAAAAAGGGATTTATTCCCTTTTGGTCCTTTTACAAGAACCCCTTATGTTAATTAAGCATACTTAATCAATCAAAAATGGTAAAACCATGAACTATTTAAGCTTTTAAGTATAGAAAAATGAGCTTTATTATAGGGACCTTATAAATAAATGTAAATTTGGAAAAGAATAACACCCGCATCTGAGAGAGCTCTTTTGGCTCAGAGTCCACTAATAGCATTTAAACAAATTAGAGATGCAATGAATGACCTCTATACTTCTATCAGATACAAAACAATAGAGGCCAAAGTCCTAGAGATTAATTCTAATAAATTAAAAAGTAACAATACAGTAATTTAACAGTCATATAAAGCATATTTTTTTAATATTGTCTGGTTGAAATAAAAAATAATTATATAAATATTATTTAAAAAATCAAATATCCAATATTTCAATTGTAGGTGAATATTTTTTAACGAATAGATTATTCAATTTTAAAAATTCGATAATAATATTTGATCACGTGCGTAATATCTTTAGGCTCAAGCCAAATAACGTATTTCAGTTCTGTTGTTTCCAACATTATTGAGTAAATATTCAAAATACACGATTATCTCAGTAAGTAGCAACACATGGGGTTTGTTGTTAGTTATTCTATGAAATGTTTACACAATTGAGATAAATATTAACAATTTCTAGCAGAATAATGACAATAATTAAGCTGAGAAATGAGAATAAAAACTTAAAATATTAAGTACTTACATCGTTGAAGACTGTAGAAGACGCTTGAAATTAACTAATTTGACTAATTTACTTTAGTTTTTCTCACGTAGTTTGAGCTAGCATTGCGAATAGTAATAAAAAATAGGTAAAAAAAAACTAAAAATAATAAAATAATCCAAAAAGCTAATGCGGAAACGGAAAACAATTCTATTTTAAAAAATTGAGTCTAGATTCGAGACAAATTCAAAAGCAGCCGTTACGAAACGTCTAGCAACGCTAGGGGAAGCAGTTCGAGGGAAAAAGTTCGTTATACGAACAAACGAATCCTATTGGTCGTTGGTACAACCCGTCTGACGTCATTTGCATATTTTTGAAACTTCAATTTATGCAGCAGTGAAATATACTCAAATATTTTTTTAAAAAATATGAATTTATTAATAAACTTTTATTTTTTTATGTTTTTATTTATTTTTTTATATTTTATGTTAAGAAATAACTTTGTTTTATTAATCTTTATTTTGTAGCTGTGGCAATACTTCTTGTTATCAGTACGTTATCTGTTATCTATAAAAAACTTGAGTTTTTTTGAAAGTGTTTACTCAGTTTTTAAATTATTTTTCTTTTGAGACTTATGATTAATAATGTTTAATTTAATTGCTGAAGTTCAATTTATTGATACTAGTAACTGTTTTCTTTATTTATCATCGAATATCTACAAAAAATTAGGTCCTTCTTTGGTATGTTAAGTTGAGCTTTTTTCTGTATCCTGTTTTGATTGTTTACCTATTCGATTTGTAGTTATACTTTCTTTACTTACGTTCAAATGAATGGTGTGGATATATCACAATTATATTTATAGAATTGATAATACTCCGTCTATAATGTCACTTGTTAAAAATTCTTAAACTTTATTTCCAATTTAGAATAAAATTATTCACAATCCATTTATCAGTTTCATGTCTCTACCCTGGGACTCGTTACCTACAGAAATAATTTTTCTAGAAGGCTTATTAAATTTTGTTTAATATTATTTGTTTCAGCCAAAAGTTGTCAAAGGACTTGTAGTTAATACTCAGCAAGTAGTCTATTTCACAGCAAGTGCTGTAATAAGTCATAAGCTGTCTGGTGATGCTGTTGGCTTGTCATCCTTGTACGCTTCATCTCTTAACCTTTCTCCTGGTGATAAAATCGTTCTGTCTCCTTTAGACTCTTCTCCATCACTCAGCACAGTTACTGCTTATCCTCTGACTAATGATGATCGTCAGATATTGGTATATTTTTAAACTCAATATTAAATACCCTACTTGAGCATATATAATCTAAGAACTAAAAATATCAATCCATAGTTAATAATTTCAGAAAATTGAAACTGTAACTCAGTAGTGTGCAGAAGAGGACTTTTATCTGCTCACCCTTACCTTCTTGGTCCCCAGCTAGATAAAAGAGGAAATATAATGTTGGTTCTACTCACTAATAGTCTAACAAACAAGAACACACTTATTAAAAATGAGTGTATCTAAGTTGAATGTATTTCGATTTTAATTTTAAGTAAATTAGAATAAACTAATGGACCTTTAGAAATTAACTTTGAGAGAACTTTTCCCATTTTTAAATCTTTTAAAGGTGGATTGCACTTGTTAAACAAGAGATATTAAAATATTGCTGATTTAGGGTAGTATTTTATGTATAAGTTGAATAAGGTTTGACCTTACAACTATTTAGCTGGTCATTACTATCTTTAACTGTGATAATTTCTGTCACACACTCCATAATGCTCTATGGGGCTGAGATCTGGGCAGACGCAATGAGGTACGAGAAGTACAGAAAGAAGCTGCTGTCCACACAGAGAAGGGGCGCACTGAGGACTGCATGCATGTCCGAATCAGCGATCCTCGTCGTCGCAGGGGTTATACCGATAGACCTACTAGCAAAGGAAAGAAAAAAGATTGGACAGACCAACAAGGAGGCTAAAAAAGCAGCGAGACGCGAAGCGCATGAAGAGTCCATGGTGGAGTGGGAAGAACGCTGGCAGAACACGACCACAGGAAGATGGACTTTCAGAATGATCAAGGACCTCCCTCTGTGGTACAACAGAAACCACGGGGAGACCAACTTTTTTCTAACCCAGATGCTGACAGGTCATGGCTGCTTTCGCGCCTACCTTTATAAGATGGGAAAAGTGGACACTCCATCATGCTTCCACTGCGGCCACGAGAAAGATGACGCCGAGCACACCTTCTTCCACTGCTCAAGGAGACAGGAAGAAAGAAGTCGACTGACAGAGAAAATAGGAATGTTTAATCCAGACAACATCGTCGGGAAAATGATAGAAGATCCAGAAAACTGGCAGGCCGTTAGCTGCTACGCGGAAAACATCCTCCGGCAGAAAAAGGCAGCTGAAGAAGAAGCAGCAGAATAAGGGGCCTAAGAGTAAAAGGAAGGGAGCCTGTGTAGGCTAAGATCTAGGCACCAGCATGAAGTAATGTGAAAACAGTTCCGTGCTGGGCCCTGCCTTGGAAAAAAAGGGTTTGTGGGTTTAGTGGGTCCCAGTCGTCAGGCTGAACCCCACACTGTCTGGGGGTGCGCTTCCCCCCATTCGTCTGGTAGCAGATTTCCACAGTTCCCCTTTGTTAAAAAAAAAAAAAAAAAAAAACTGTGATAATGTGCAGTCTCATTACATCTTTCTCTGTATGCAAGGGGTATCCCAAAAATAAGGTCTCTAAAGCACAGGACATTTTTGGCCTGAATTTGACAACATCACCCCTGCCTGTCGGTTTCTCTACTTTCAAATGGTTGTGGAGCTTACTGTACCATTCTGTCTTGAATGGCAGCTGTTTGTGATAGAGCGTTTAAGTGTTGCTCCTGACTAGTGTAGAATTCCTAAAGTGATATGTTTTTTTCAATGGAAAAGAACTGAGATCTATATGCGTATTGACTGTAGTGTATGGAGGTGTGTAGGAAGTTCACAGCCAGCGATAATCGGAAAACAAAAAAAGAAGTGAAAGGCCGTAGATAGATATTCAGAGACATTCGTAAGATTGAAGCAGTCATGATTGAGGATCTAAGACTGACTATTCGTAAGCTGTCTTGTTTGGTTCCAAAAGTGTCTGGAATCCACCATTTCAAGAGTATTGACTGAATTGTTGGAATAAGTTAGGTCCCAAAAATGCTCACAGAAGATCATAAATGGAAACAAGTTGAAACTTGTTTCCATTTATGAAAAACCAAAGGCCATAAACTAAAGGCCATCATCAGTGCCGGTGAAAGGTAAAGGAATAAACCCGACGTGGAGTCACTTAAAATACAAAAAACCGGACTCCCGAAGAAAACTCTTGTTACTTAGCGACTTAATAAGTGGTTTTCAAGTTACAGAACCACCCATTTTTGTACCACAGATTATTTATTTTGTGCTAATGAGAAATAGCCCTTATCAATAATTATTTTATTTACTTTTTTTTATCAAATAAACAATACATACACACATATTGTTTGAACACTCGTACTTTTGTTTATAGGAAATAGCATCTGGAGAAGTGGAAGCGTCTTTACTGAACCAATTAAAAATAGTTTGGCCTAAACAATGTTTTCCAGTATGGATTTCTCCTACCATTACTGTCAAGCTTGTAGTTGGTTTGTATTCATGTATTTTTTCAATAATTGTAATTGCTTCTATCTGTATATTTTAAGTGATCTTTTGTCATAAAGTTTAATTATCTATATTTCTCTATCCACTATTTATTTTTTTTTTTTTAATCATTTGATGGGTTATGAGCCCGAAGGCTCAGGTTCTAAACCCGAAGACATAGACCAAATAGGTTGGTCCGTTGAGCAATCCTGGTTCATATCTTGCTGGGAAATGACGAGGAGGTATCCCGCTGCCTGTGGGAAATATATTTACCTCCCTTTTAAGCTATCAATGCAGTTTTGTTCTTTAGTCAACTTAAAATTTTGTTACTTTAAGCTTAGAACATATCAAATTATACAATATTTATAAAATAAGGGGAGGGAATTATTACTAGGCTTCCCTTGTAATATGAGAAATCACAAACACGTTTCTTTAAATCAGTGGGTTAATGCACTCCCCTTTTGTTACTTTGACCTCTATGAAGGATGTATCTGTCTTCAAAGAAGTTGAAATACTTATATCTTATATAATTTTGATAAAGAATTTTCTCTTTGTTTGACCTATGTAGGGTTTTAAAACACACATTACAGACGAAATTATATCTTATATTTAATTAACGAAACAGGCCCAGCATTTAAGTAAAAAACGATGAATTAGTAAAATATATAATAAAATTTTAAAATGTATAACGAATATATATTGTTTTGATTATTTTCATCTAATTTACTTTATTTGTCTATATATGTTAATAATTATAAGATCTTATTGAGCTGAGCGAAGCGAAGCTCTTATACTACACTTTGCGTTTTTTATGATGCATACTCCTCCTGAACGGCTGAACCGATCTGCACAAAATTTAGCACNTATTTATTGATTTCTTTAGTAAACACAAAGAAATTGAGTTAGTTTTTATTAGAAATTAAAACATATTCAACAATAACAGAATTTTCTATAAAAAGAAAGCACTCGGTAAGTGTAAAATGGTGATAAAAAATACCTTATGGGGGGAAAAGGAAGGTGTATGTGCTTTAAAAATGATTACATTTTTGAAGAATAGTATCCTATATTTTGTATAATTTATTAAATTATAAATATTTAGTTTCAACCTTAGTTTAATAAATAGAACCCTGGTTGAGACAATTAAGTCGTTATTTTTATTATGATATTTTTAAACCCTAGACCTCTATACCATGGCTTCAAGGCTGGATTAATACAGAATATTGATTTATTTATCGTGTAGTTTCAGATTCTCTCTGCATATGATTAGAGGTACAAAATTTTTGTTTTTACGAAATTGACGCGAATTTATACAAACATATCTTAGTTTTACAAAATATTTCTGCAAGTTAGTAAGTTCTTAAATGAAGAGGTACTTACTGTTGACTTGCTTGATCTGAGGATCACTGGACCAATTTCAACTATACGCCATCATCAGCAGAAGGATATAGATCTCCTAGAATCGAAATGAACTGAGTCTACATGAGAGAGTGCACTCTTATGTATTGAGAGTTCATTTTGACTCTAGGAGATCTATATCCTTCTGCTGATGATGGCGTATAGCCAAAACCGGTCCAGTGATCCTCAGATCAAGCAAGTGTCGACGGTAAGGACCTCTTCATTTAATAGTATGTTATTTTATTTCACATGAATAAGTCACTGCTGGTTATATTTTGTATATGGATACCTCTAGAAATATGTTAACTTTTGTCATATTTTCATTTATGAGAGGTCATTCTATTGGTAAAATAGGAAAAAATGAAAATAAATAAATAAATATGATTAAAATGCACGCTCAGCTCAATATTGCAAGCATTGCACACCTAGTTTAAATGTAATTGTCTTATAATTCTGAAGTAAAACTAAAAAAAATCCTTATTTTTTATCATTCAATGTGGTGAAAATCAATAAGATAAGACAAGGAGAATAACATTGAAGATGGGATTTGTTTTTACCTTCATTCATGTTATAAATAAGCCCTTCTATTTTAAAGGAAAAAATATAATAAATAAATAAATCTAGTAGATAAATTTTGTCTCACACTTAACTCATACTCACATACATGAGGTGTAAGTTAATAAAAAGATTAGGTTTCTCCATTTTACTAATTCTGTTTATGACTTTTTTCAGATACTATAGTTCCAGATGTTGAATTTGGAAGTTTAGAGGAAGATACTGAGCTTATTATTGGAGATGTTAAAGATTCATATCGTCTCATCAATAAGCCTTTCAAGGAAGACTTATCAGTTAACAGTGAATTAGAAAAAACTTTAAATGATGACATATCAGATGAGCATAGTTGCAATAGCTTTTCTCCTTTGTTTGAGAGTATTGTGTGCCGACTTGTTCCCAAACAAAATGAAAGTCCACCTTATAACGTTCATTTGTCATCAAATAATTGTCCAGAATGGTTAAAACAAAGTGAAGCTGGATCAGTGTTTTTATTAACCGGATGCAGTGATCCTTATCCTAAAGTTTATGTTAGTGTTTCTTTTGAAACATCTTCTTTGGAAGATATAGGCCCATTCAAAACTTTAACATCATCAACAAGTGTGTTCAACCATCTATCTTTAAATAATGGTAGCAAAGTTATATTGTCACCAATTCATCGTACTACTGATGATCTAACAAGTCTCCTTATTACTCCATGTGCTCAGCTTAAGGTAAATTAAAGTACTTCTAATGTACGTTTTAATGTCATTAAGATATTCAAGGTTTATATGACAAGCCCTTGGGCATTTGTCGTAGGTCCCAAGCCCTAAGTCACCGGCTACTGGCCCGAGGCTCCTGCCGGCAACAGGCCCCATGTCCCATGCCCCTAGCATAGCAGGCCTGTTTCACTCTCTTAGATTTCATAGGGTTGGTCATCGCAAAAGAATATTCTATGCTAAAATCAATCTTAAAAGATTAATTATTAAAGTTTTTTTTTTTAGTTAATATCAATTTCATTTTGGTCACACAAATCATATCGATCTTAACAACCTCCTTATTTTATGGCTGCAATTTCTTTATTGATATTTTCTTTTACCTAGCATTGAGAATAGGATAACATTTTATTGTTTTACAAGATTTGGATTGCGGCTTCAGTCGCTTCACACCTTTTAGTTGAACGAGTGAAATTTTTCACAATGTTTAACTCCTAAATATCACTTGATTTGATTCTGAATCTGATCCAATTAGCAGTGTTCCTAATGTATAATATAAAATATTATTTTATATTATAGTTTTTTAATTTTTATATTAAGTTTTTGTCACTTTAATTTTTTAATTACTAAGTGTACTGCAATGAACTTAGACACAATTTAACTGTACTTATAGATTAGTTGTTTATATTTCATATAATCATGATAAATTGTGTTTTGAAGTAACATTTTATTTAAAAAAATTGATCTATTCTAAGTAATTACGCAATACAAAGAAAGGATTCTTATGCATAGAATACAGTCCCTACAATTACAATTTTTCTTGTAATTATTAGTTAATATTTATATAAATTAAATATACACATAATTGTTTTTTTTTCTTTTTAAAGTAATGTGCTGGATGAATCAACTAGTATATTACTGCTGTGCTAAGCCAAAAAACCGTATCTACCTTTTTTTTTGGACAAAAAAGTTTTGAGATAATCGACTTTAAAGTTTTCAAAGTTTAAAGGCTTATAACTCCCTTATTATTCGTCCGATTTTCTATTATTTTATATTAATGAATTAAGAATTTTATTCTCTTTAGAGCCACATTTGTTTTACCTAAGTTAAATAAATACATTTTTGGGTGGATCAAATTTATGAAAACACCTGTAGATAAGGTGTTTTTCTATCTGAATATAACAAGTTTAACGTAACTGTGGTGTAAGTTAACTGATGAAAGTTGACTGAGTGAACTAAGATTTCAGAAGTGAAATTACCGTATCTATCGTCAGATACGGTCTTTTTCCTTCTGATTGGTCACTTAAGGCAATTTCGCTTAGTAAATTGTCCTTTAATACAAAAACCTTAACTAAAAATCTCTGTTTTCTTGTATTTAGGATGAAGCTTACGGCTTCGGGACCATCAAAAACGGCAAAAACGACCCCCCAAAACCCTGAACATGTCAAAACCTTATTTTCGACCAAAATGACAGATATGGTTTTTTGGCTTAGCACGGCAGATTACATTCAAGCTCTTTTATATTGTTACGTTTTTACTGTATTTGCATGTTACATGGTTTACGGTTAAATCCGTGCTACAAAGTAAAGTCCGACGTTTGGTTGGGACTACACTATCTTCTTGATGCAGATTTCTCCAGAAAATCAAATTTGTTTTTAAAAATGTATCTGGGAATAACAATTTATCACGATTTTATAAACTCTTACCAGTTAAAAAAATGTACTATGCTTCAATTCTGCACTTTGTTTGAGTTTTCTCTTCACTTGTTTCTCTGTTTTTTGTTTTACAGAAAAAAGTTTCTCTAAAAGAAATTGAGAATATGTTTCGAAAACAAATAGCCATATTTTGTTTCAAATGGGGAAGATGTCTGTTGAACTCTAAAGGAATATTTCCATTAGGTGATGGTACCACCGTCACTGTAACTCTTAGACCTTTGAACTTAGAATGGGCTTATGTAACATTAATTTCACTTAACAATATTTCCGTCTCTGTCAACACATTGGAAACAAATTCTCCGTCGTTAAATAACATGGCAGATGAAATTAATAAAACGTTTCAAACAAGGTAAAAATAAATTGTTTTATATATTATATTATTTTCTTTTAATTGCTTAATCCTGAACTGACTAATTTTCATTTTCAAATATTATTTATTGATTTCTTTAGTAAACACAAAGAAATTGAGTTAGTTTTTATTAGAAATTAAAACATATTCAACAATAACAGAATTTTCTATAAAAAGAAAGCACTCGGTAAGTGTAAAATGGTGATAAAAAATACCTTATGGGGGGAAAAGGAAGGTGTATGTGCTTTAAAAATGATTACATTTTTGAAGAATAGTATCCTATATTTTGTATAATTTATTAAATTATAAATATTTAGTTTCAACCTTAGTTTAATAAATAGAACCCTGGTTGAGACAATTAAGTCGTTATTTTTATTATGATATTTTTAAACCCTAGACCTCTATACCATGGCTTCAAGGCTGGATTAATACAGAATATTGATTTATTTATCGTGTAGTTTCAGATTCTCTCTGCCTATGATTAGAGGTACAAAATTTTTGTTTTTACGAAATTGACGCGAATTTATACAAACATATCTTAGTTTTACAAAATATTTCTGCAAGTTAGTAAGTTCTTAAATGAAGAGGTACTTACTGTTGACTTGCTTGATCTGAGGATCACTGGACCAATTTCAACTATACGCCATCATCAGCAGAAGGATATAGATCTCCTAGAATCGAAATGAACTGAGTCTACATGAGAGAGTGCACTCTTATGTATTGAGAGTTCATTTTGACTCTAGGAGATCTATATCCTTCTGCTGATGATGGCGTATAGCCAAAACCGGTCCAGTGATCCTCAGATCAAGCAAGTGTCGACGGTAAGGACCTCTTCATTTAATAGTATGTTATTTTATTTCACATGAATAAGTCACTGCTGGTTATATTTTGTATATGGATACCTCTAGAAATAATTTTTTTAAAAAATGTATTGTTGTTGCTCTTGTATAAGAATGACAATTTTAAGACCTTATGAATGTTCTTAAATCCCCAAAACACTAGTGATTGAACACAGCAAAGATTTAAGAAATAAATTACTACTATTCTTTTTCTGATTGCAGCTGTTTATTTGAGTCTTTATCGTCTGATGTTAGTATGTTGATGGAACACTCTCTTGGTTTAAAGGCTGGTGTTAAAAAATCACCTTCTTTTAAAAACAATTTCTTGCTTGTTGGTGAGCTAATTTATTTATAAAACGTTTTACTTTTTTTTAATAATTATACATTTTGACTGCATAGATCATTAAAGGAAAATCATAATAATATTTGGATGCCATCATTTGAGAGTAACATGACACAGCTTGATTCAATTTCAAAATATTATTGTTGTTTAAATTACAAATTCCATGAATAGTGCCCTTACTCTTTTTTGGAGACACATGCACTAAAAAGGTTGAGAAAGTAAAATAATTTTTTTTTTTCTCAGAAGAAATAATTGTTAAAACATTTGTGTACTTAAAAATTAAAATTCAATTAATTTTTTATTATTTGTTTCCCCACATTAATTATGCTCTAAGTTTGTTATTATTCTCTATAAAGGTGAAGCTATAATAATGTAATTAACTGATGGATTTTTTTATTATTATTAGTATCAATTTGAATAAAATAGTTCACTCCTTTTTCTGAAAGGAATATAACTGTTAATAAGTAAACTAAATATAAGTTATTTAATTTATTTTAAGATGTTATAAATGCTTTATATATTTTTACCTTTCTGAATTATCCGTTTTGAATGTTTTTATGATCATTTGAGTGGTTCTTCTGTCTGTCTGTGTCACGCATAACTACAACACAGTTTTTATGCTGGAGAGTTAAAACGTGGTACATAAGGCAGTCCTTACACTTAGTTGAACTAAAATCATAAATTTATGATGTCATTTAGGGTCAGTTGGGGTAATTGTGAACAAATTTTTAATTTAAACTTTCCGTAGTATGAAAACTACCAAAAACTTAGGTTTCCCTAGTTTGATAAATTAAAGGGTACATTTTGTGCTATCTTCTTGAATTCACCACTACTGCAGTGTTATGATATGGAAATTTGGTGTTTATAGTAGTGATTATTAACTGGTAGGAGCCTATTCACAATTACCCCTTTGAATTCACAATTACCCCTTAGGATAGGGGGTATATGTGAATGACCATTTGCTACTCAGGTAGGCCCAGGGAAAAATTTATTTACCAATACTAAACTGGAATAGGACTACTACTGATCAATACTAATTCTGGCCATTTCAGACTTATGCCTTCCTGTGGTTGGTCACTATGACCTGCCGAATTTTGTGCAGATCGGTTCAGCCGTTCAGGAGAAGTATGTGTCCAACCATATGCAAAGTGTAGTATAAGAGTTCGCTTCGCTCAGCTCAACAATTTATAGCAAAATGTAATCAAACACCTAAGCAGGAGGATGAGAAACTGCTTATTCACAATTACCCCATGGACTAAATAGTGTGGGGTAATTGTGAACGTGAACCCGTGAACGTGAACCCACACTATTTAGTCCATGGGGTAATTGTGAACGTGTACAAGAAAAGTAATGAAAACAGATAGCATCAAAATAAAACACTCAAAATGTCTTAGACATTGGTAATTTACTAAATAAACAATTAAAATGACTTTCTTTTGTATTCTCCAGGTAAAACAGAAGAAAATCTAAACACTTGTTAAGTTGTTTGTCCACTTTTTTGGCATCACCTGATTAAAATAGGGAGAAGTTTACAATCAGCTGTCAGGAAAGACCGGGAACCTAAAATATAACTTTGCAATAGCGCCAAGTTTCAAGATCGCCACAGTTAGAATCCTTCAAAAACCTTTCAGAGGGCTAACAATTTTTGTTCACAATTACCCCACCTAACCCTACTCATTTTGCTAAGTAAGCAAAAATTCGTAAAAAAATAAATCCAAAAATTGTTTCCAATGTCCAGCCATTTTGAAATTATTTGGTGAAAAAAAGTTCCGAGACGCCCTGCATCCTATTTTTTTCTTAGATATTATGTATTTATTTATTTATTTTTAAAAGGGAAACATGGCAGTGGCAAAACACACTTATCAAACTACTTTCTGAATGTGATATCTAGGTCTCCACATTATGTGCATTTTGAGAGCATTGACTGCATTTCATTGAAAGGTATGTTATTATAATTTTTGGAATATTTTTAGTCTTAAAAACTATTATTTGCTACTCTTTAGGTTGTTAGCTGTATAAAAAGAATGGTGCCAGCTGAGAAAATGTTATTTGAATTAACTTTCTTTTTTTTATTTTTTATTGATATCATTTAATGCTACTTTTACAGGTAAAAGGATTGAAAATGTTAAGAAAATAATTGGTTCTCATTTGAATGCATGCAAGCTCAATCAGCCTTCAGTTTTCCTAATAGAAAATATTGAAATAGTCTGTGGTACTTTCTCTCCAGAGCTTGAAAAGTCTGAAGCTTCCTTTCATATACAAAGGTTTGCTTAATATTTAAGATATAGTATCCATTTAAATGTATTAATGGTAAATTCTGCTCTTGTTTAGTTTATTGAGTGTTCTAAACTGTTTAACACATTTTCTTTCTTATATACTCAGGGCCAGATTTAGTGGTATGTGGGCTCCTAAGAGGATGATGTGGTGCTGCCCCCCTCCCAAATATTGGGGGTCAATCTAAGGGGGGGGGGGGTCCTCCTTAAGAAATAAGGACTTACAAATATTTTATTTATAAAAAAATAGTTTTACTCTTCTGGCTCACTGAGACTCGTCAAAACAAACAGATACCATGCCACATTATAAAACAGTCCAGGATATTTGGCATAGAGTTGTTCATTGAATTTTTTTTTTTTTTTTTTTTTAACAAGTTCTTTATTGGCACAGTAACAAAAAATGTTTGTGTATACCGGAGCCATAATGTTATTTTGGGGATATGTTGTGCCTTTCATAATTTTGGAGTGGAAGGGAATATTGGATAATTTCGGAGTAAATATTTTAATTTGTTTATTTTTTTTTAACTAGTTCTTTATTGGCATATGTAACAAAAAATGTTTGTGTATACCAGAGCCATATTGTTATTTTGAGTGGGGATATTTTGTGCCTTTCATAATTTTGGAGTGGACGGGAATATTGGATAATTTCGGAGTAAATATTTTAATTTATTATTGTTATTTTTATTTTGTTAAATGGGAATTTTTTATTGGACTTTTGTTGGGATAGTTTGCATTGATTTTTTTAAATGAATATATCAATAGTCCAGAAATTCCTGAGAGCAGAGTATGAATACCGTTTTAGAAAAATAGTCCTATATTTCTGTATATCCCAAGTATTTAGAAAAAGGTTGGGCTAAGAAAAAGTAAAAAAATTGCACTGAATATGGAAGATTTACTTTAGAAAGTTAAACCATTAGAATTCATAGAAACTTTACTATAAAACTTTTTTTTTTTTTTAGATTTTACATAAGCTGGTCCTAATAAAAGGAAAAATCAAAATTGCTGTTAATAATCTACAAAAACGTTCATTAAACTTTATAATATAAGCACTTTTGTTTTACTTTGTACTTAAACAGGAAATGTTATTGAGCTTCCAAGATATCAAGAAACGCAATGGACCTTATTTGTAGAGTTGTTGTTTTTTTTTTTTTTTAATAATAAAGTGACCGACATTTAGGTAAAGCTAATCTTTTTATATATATTTTTGAAAAAAGAAATTGAAACTATTTTCCTAGATTAAGGCCATAGCTTCCCCTCAGAACTTTCTGGACTTGATGTATTCAATTTCAAATATCAAAACTTTCTCATTTAGTTCTGCAATGTTTCCTTGGACTTAGATTGAATATTTTTACTTTGAAACAAAGATTTTTGTCATATTCTCAATGAATAAGTAGGATTTCCTTCCAATTTCTGAGATTTTAAGTTAATCGTTTGTGGTGCGGGCCCCTAGGTGGCCGCCTAATCCATCCCTGTTTATACTCATGCGACTATTTTTCCAGTGATAGGACTTAAGGAGTTCATTTGCCACCCTATTTGGTCAATGTTTTTATTATTTAGTTAAAGATTCACAAATTTAAATAAATTTTTCTTTCCCTTATTATTTTTTTTTTACGTCCCCAACAACAGCATATATGTTAAAGGAGGAGTTTCTTTCCCTTGTTATTAAAAAAATTAATAATTAGAAATTGGTGTTAAATAGACATATGTAATTGTGATTTGACCTTAAACTGATAAATTTTTTATTCTTTAAAAAATCAATTATCTGACAAATTAAATATATTACATAATTATTCTTCTTTTCATTAGGGTGTCTCAGAAAGTTGCTGATATTCTTGAAGCATTTACTTTGGATTCTTCAATATTGATATTTGCTACTTGTGAAAGTATTAATTCAGTTAATAGTGCTTTGTTTAAAAGAAGAGGCAGGTCCTTATTTTCTACAATTGTTCCAATTCTGCCACTGACTCAGGTTTGACACATTTATTTAATAAAAAAAAATGAATATGCTTAGAAGTTGAATGAAGTATGCTCATATTGATAACTAAATGATACTAAAATGTATTATAGGTAGAAAGGAAACTATTAATGGAGAATACAGTATTGAATAGAACGTTAAACTCAGAAGATTCTTTTGAGGATTTGGATTTAGGATACTATTCTTCTTTGACTGATAGTTATGTTGCTGCAGATTTAATTAAATTCATTGAAAAAGCTATTTTTGAAGCTACACAAAATTACGGTGAGTTTCTCCCATAAGTGTAGTTTGTATAATTATTAACAGTGGATGTCACCCCTCACCTCTCTAAAAAATTTAATCTTACTATTATTTTAGATTCTTTCCAAAGTGAACCAATTTTGACGAAAAATGATCTTAAGAAAGCATATGAATCAAGTTCTTCTTTTATGCAAAATAAATTGAAAGTTCAAAAGCACTATGACGTTAAACTTTCCGATATTGGAGGATTGCAAAATGTTAAAGAGAAACTTATGGAAATTATAGTTTGGCCGTCGAAGGTAATCAATAATTATGACTGTATTTGGTACTGAAAACCTTAACATGGATCTTAGATTTTAGATGTTATTGATAAATTTCTGCATATACCTCCGTGAGGGAGTATATATAAAATATATATAGTATATATAAAGTATATAAAGTCTGAAAAAGCTTTTCCCAAATAATAAAAGCCCAACAAATCGATTCTGGGGTTTTACTAAGTTAAATTAGTGAATTTTGATATTTACACAATCTCATAATTTTACACCCTTTATTTATTATTAAAATGTTAGTACAAATTATTAACTATAATAAGTTATTTTTAGAGTTAGTACAATTTACAATTTAATGTACAATTTATTATTTAGTTTGTTCAAGGGGGAGGAGAGCCAGCGTGACAGTGTGGTTTAAATTACTTACCACGTTTGCTCAGCCATCACTGAATCATGAACGGAACGAGATGGGGTTCGATTCCTCACCGTGACCCTCTGATTTATATGGCTCACTATTGATCATATCATACTTGCTTCGGCGGTACAATGTACAAATGTATGATGTGTGAAGTGGCTGGAATTCTCTACCATGGGGCGTAAAAAGGGCCTAAAAGATGGCGTAATTGCAAGGTTCGAACAATTGGTTCGTCCTACCCGTTTTAGTACTAGACTACTACTTACTACTAGTGCAATTTAGACATGCAAAATGATAATAATACAATATTACTTAATCTTATTTAATGTTTTTTGCAGTATGGTTCTTTACTGAACCAGTGTCCATTAAAAAAACAGACAGGTGTCCTTTTGTATGGAGCCCCTGGATCTGGGAAGACTATTATAGCAAGAGCAATTGCTCATGAAAGCAACCTTAATTTTATTACTGTCAAAGTGAGTATCTCAATATTTTTAGTGTAAATTATTGATTTAATTTGTAAATGCAAAATAAATAAATAATGGCCGAGAGCCCTTTTACCAATATCGAAAGAAGAGAGGGTTAGCAGAGAAAATAATGTATACCTAAACAGCCTCTCTTGCGACACCAGTATTTGCTAATGTCTCCAAACTCTGTGAATTACTCCTATATCCTAGCATCCGACTTTTTTTCTTACTTGGAATTATTGCTCGCACATTTTAAGGATTATAAAGATTAGTTTTCAAATTCGGTGATGAGTTTGTCAAAGTCGGTAAATTGGGTGTCGAAATCGGCTTCAGTTTTGTGAAGCGGTTTTCACTGTATTCAGTCGAATATCATTATCTACTCATTATCTATTATCATTATCTACTTTCTACATTATTTTTTGGATAAAAATTCTGTAGACATTGTACTAATCGGGTGTAGAAAATGAAAACAATTTATTAATTCATATTTGTTTAAATTTAGTGTTTCTTTTTTTTTTTTTTTTAACTTATTAACTGCGAACACGTGGTTTTTATTATCTTTTAAAAATTAAAACAAAATTTTTGCACATATATTTATTAGGATATTTATAATATTTCTTAATCTTTTGAAGTGTTATAACATTTTAATTTCAGGGCCCTGAGCTCATGTCAAAATACATTGGAGAAAGTGAAGAAGGAGTTAGACGAATTTTTGAAAAGTATTAGTTACAATTTTATTTTATTTAAATAAATTTAATTGTGTGAAAAATATTTTGCCAATTAGTGTGTAGCCACATAATTCCTCATATCCTATAAATGGACAAACGAGGTTTGGATCTGTATTGATTCCCAGTAGGGTCACACTTATTTTTAAGGAATCATCTGTGGGCCAGGCTGCTGCATTTAACAAACCATCCAAATTTTTTAAAAATTAGATGTGTACTTTTAAAGATATACATAGTTATAATACACGAGGAAGGCTGAAAGAAGCAGTGGGCACCTGAAGGTTGAAATTTATAAGACCAACAATGGACTATTTATGATCGATCCACCATCAAAAATGTCCAAATTATATATATTTATATTTGCTGTGTTTGGGTTATTTTCAAAAAACATAAATGCAAAGGTTCAAATTTTGAAATGTGTTGGTTACTTTCGGAGATACAAGTGTGTTAACAGCCAGCTAAAGGCAGGTAATTAATTATAAGGGTTTTCTATTTTGCCCAAGGACCCTAAAACATATCTATAGTAAATTTTAAATTTATTTAAACATTCTGTTTCAGTGCTCAAGCAGCAAAACCAAGTCTTCTTTTCTTTGATGAATTTGAGAGTTTGGCTCCCAGGTATAATCGTATACATTTATGAACTTGTTATTATTCTATATTTATATATTGTCGCTATTAATTACAAATTGTTATTATTGGCATATTTTTTTTTTTTTTTTTTTTTTTTTTTTTTTAATTAATACACCTACAACTAACCCTATTTACAGAGTTATTTTTATGGGGATTGAAATATGTACTTTCTTTCTTATTTATCTATGAGGGACCATACATTTTTGTTCTCTAATAATCTGGTAACATCAATTCTTCTCATCCCCTTTTAGTTTTTCTTAAAAACTTTTATTATTATATATTTGTAATATACAATATATTTAATATGTGATTTATAGATGGGTCACTTGAGGGATAAATTAAAACGCTTCAAAACATCCTCGGCTATATTTCAACCCTCTCTTTAATATAAATATAGCCAAGGATGTTTTGAAGGAGGTTGTCTGTTTTAATTTATCCCTCAAGTGACCCATCTACAAACCACATACAGAATTATATAAAAGGATCAATTTTGCGTAAAAATATATCTAGGCACTATGTCCTAAAACTAAAACTCACGTATTTAGCCAGTTGGAAAATCCGATTTAGCCAGTTGTACCTCTAAAAAAGGGGGGAAAAATGAATAGGAAAATGTTAAAACGTCAATTTCTTAAAAAAATGGAGATAGTGCCCTTTACCTCCAATACACTGATATTTAAGTTTTATGGTACATGAAGTATTATTGTTTGTTATTTCAGGCGAGGTGAAGAACAAACAGGTGTTACAGATCGGGTTGTCAACCAACTTCTAACTGCTCTTGATGGCGTTGAGCCCATATCTGGTGTTATTGTGGTGGCTGCTTCTAGTAGACCGGATCTAATAGACCCTGCTCTTCTTCGTTCTGGTAGGCTTTCTCACCATCTCTTCTGTTCCTTCCCAAATAAGGTTTGTACTGTGGATAATTCTGTTTTTAGTGTGACAAATCTGAAATTTGCGAGTTCTTATCATTAGTACATTGCACCAAGCTATGTTAGACCCAATTGAAGTTATGGTAAAGCCTACTCGTCTAGAGCTGCTAGAGAATTTGCTCATTAATAAAGCTGGGTAATAAACTCATCACTCACTTTGCTTGAGTAAGTAAAGTTGAATTTTGGGCTTGCTATTTGGTGGTAAGTCTACAAGCTGTGAAAACAAGAGGAAATTGAACCCACCCAAGTATCCAATCATATTTAGAAGTGTTGGAGCTACAGCTAATGAATAAAATATAGGTAATATTCAAACCTTGATGTTTAAAAGTTTTCTGTTAAACTTTAACTTTACTAACGACCTTGTATTTTACTATTTTTATGTATGATATTGTCATAAAATAATCATTTTGTTCTCAGGAAGATAGATATGAGATTCTGAAAAAACTTTCTGGACTCATGGATTTTTCAGAAAATGTTGATTTGAAAATAATTTCTGAACTAACTGAGGAATTCTCTGGGGCAGACCTCAAGGGTTTATTGACTACTGTTCAAATTCAAGTCTTGGATAAAATAGGTATGTGTGTGTTTGTTATTATTATTATTATTGTTAAAGTAGGTATAATATATAAATAAAATTAAGTTAAAGAAATTAATTTTAATAATTAGCATTATTATTTCTTTTTTAGTGGACTCCAGACCTGAAGCTGATTCTGAGGTATGTATTTGGTTTTATGTTAATTTATGGGTAAGGAATATCAATGTTTATGTTACTAATTAATTCCATGCTTTAGCATTTAAAATACTTTAGGAAAGGATAACATAGATAATACTATCAAAAAGGTGTTCTCCTATTTGCAAATCTAAAGGGTGAACCACCCATTAAATGGACCTATAAGTTATGAATTATTGTTCTGTATTATAAGTTCTGAATTTTTGAATTATTTTTGGTTTTAGTTGTCACGTTTAAACATCCCTTCATTCATTTTAAAAATATGACTGGCATTGATTGAGCTGGCCTCTTCTGTGCACCGAAATATAAAACATTGCAAGAAAGGTTTTTTGAAATTGGTTAAAATCATAATGTATGTATTCATGATTGTGCTAAACTCTCTTCCATTGCTCAACTTTTCCATAATTTCTTTGTCTTCTAAACGCAGAAGAGGATGTCTATGTACTATATTGTTGTTTGTTTATTGTCACTTTATAATCTGCACATAACCAAATTTTACAATTCAGTTTTGGTGCTACCACAGTAAGAGAAGCCCATTCAATTTGTGTTGTAACATCAACTGGTTTTATGGCAACCAGCCTCTATAACTCCTCTTCTGCCTCCATTTTTAGGGCAATAGAGGCTCCTTGTGTTTTAAACGCTTTAGGGTACTCATTGCCTTGGGTACCCTTTCATATATTTGGGTCGCATAAATTAGGTACCCTGTGACAAAACTTGAATTGGTGCCCACCCTGTATTTGTTTACCACTTGTGAGGAATTCTTTTGTCTAAATAACTATTAAGACGAAGGTATATTTAGTACAAAGAATTTTAGGAAAAAGGGACATCACACTTCTAACAGTGATGGTGTCACTGTTAGAAAGAACTGTCACAAATTAATTGTTAAGACATGGGAATATTTATATGTATTTACTTTTTTCTTTTGAGGGCTTCTCCAGTTTTCCAGTTCTTCTGCTTCTCCAGCAGCAGTTATCCCATTCCTATCCTTCATGCAACAGTCCTCATCCTGTGTAGGTTGCGGCTCTCATAGCTCTGGCCACACCTCCTCTCCAGGTTGCTCTAGGACGTCCTCATTTCCTTTGGTCAGGCGAGGACCAATAAAATATTAAGTGAGGCCATATTTCCTCTCCCATCCTTTGGGCGTGTCCATTCCACAGAAGATAAGACTTCTCTATCCTTTCAACAACTGATTGCTCAGCCTCCACATGTTGCCTAATATCCTCACATCTTAGACACTGCAACTTGCAACTGCAACCTTGATAAACTCTTAGACTCCTTCTTAACCCATTCATTTTAACAGCTTGCACTCTTCCTTTCTGCTTTTCTTTAAGTGTCCAGATGTCTGCGCCATACATAAGCATAAGGATGCTTTCATTTCTACCATAGATGTAAGTATAACTCTCTTTGTTTTTCTCCAGACCAATATAGAGTTCCAGACCAATGTACTCCATTAAACCTTCTTATTGCTTTTCTCCCTTGAGCATCTCTTTCTTGATTCAATATCCACTTCACACACTCCCGACTGTTGAATCGGCGTAACCTTTTCCCATTAGCCCGTGGAGAAAAACACTAAGTCTTTTTTGTAGCTTGAAAATAATGACGCTAAATATTTAAACTTGTAACTTGTGACTGCTTTATTAACTCCTTGGTCCAGTACAATATCCTTTCCTTTCCCTCTAACTGCAAGATATTTAGTTTTTTTCCATGCTCATAAGCAGGCCTCCCTCTTCAAACACCTCCAATAATTTTTAGATTAATTATTAATAAATATTTACTCATTAAATTTAATTGCAGTGATAAGTTCCCACTTTGGAAGTAGCCTCTCCTTTCATGTGAATATTTGTGTTGTATCCTTGTACCTTTCTTCATCCACCTTTGAATAATTCCCTAAAATCATCAAACCTGGAGATAAGAGGTATTTCGGATTTTTAAGTCAAGGAAAGCCCAAGCAATGTTACTTCGTACAATATTATTTTTATTTATTTATTTATTTTTTTTTTTTACAAAGATACAATTTTTTTCATCCCAAATGCTAACACAGTAACTGTGGCTGATTTTTTTTTCTCGAAACCCTTTATATCGTTTTCTGACTTATACTTCTTAATTTTGTTTTATCTTGCTTAAGAGGTTTCATCCTTTATATATTGATCTACACGTTATATATTTTAAATGCTTTTACTAAAAACGGTCAATACATGTCAGNAAATGATTCTTTAAGCTAAGATTAAGTCAAATTACCAAAATTTTATGCAGAAACACCGAAGCAAACTAACACTTTAGAACATGTTTATAGATGCCCAGTTACAGGGTACATTAAATAACTATCCAGTGAATATCTGTTGATAGAAACACTTTCACTAGTTAATAATGCACTAATCTTGACGGTACAAATCAAATTTTACAGTAAACCAACGATTAACTATATAATTTGATTAAAAAACTAAGGACTCGATATGTGTGTCAGGCAACCTCACTATAATTTTTAGATTAATTATTAATAAATATTTACTCATTAAATTTAATTGCAGTGATAAGTTCCCACTTTGGAAGTAGCCTCTCCTTTCATGTGAATATTTGTGTTGTATCCTTGTACCTTTCTTCATCCACCTTTGAATAATTCCCTAAAATCATCAAACCTGGAGATAAGAGGTATTTCGGATTTTTAAGTCAAGGAAAGCCCAAGCAATGTTACTTCGTACAATATTATTTTTATTTATTTATTTATTTTTTTTTTTTACAAAGATACAATTTTTTTCATCCCAAATGCTAACACAGTAACTGTGGCTGATTTTTTTTTCTCGAAACCCTTTATATCGTTTTCTGACTTATACTTCTTAATTTTGTTTTATCTTGCTTAAGAGGTTTCATCCTTTATATATTGATCTACACGTTATATATTTTAAATGCTTTTACTAAAAACGGTCAATACTATACATGTCACTAACTTATGTAGACTGCCAATTAGTGTGGCACATAGCTTCCTCGCATCCTATCATGTACTTTATTTTTATATTAACATTAACATTATTGTTATATTATTTTATTGTTTATTGTCTAAAAACTACAATAGTTTTAGCGATCTTTAACCCTTCATAGCGGTTTCGCTGTTGGTTTTACTAAAACATTGTATTTGAAAAAAATGTTGGTCTCATTGAATAGATGAAGTTTGATTTTTTGCCCGGCCTAAAATTCCAATTTTAAATTTGAAGTTCACGTTTATGTGAGCGTTACGCGTGAACGCTAGGACGGATAACGTTGTCCAACGAACTCGTCCTAGGCATTGGTAAAATGAATATGTCTACCAAATTTCATCAAAATCGGTCAAGAATTACTCAAGTTATCGTCGGCGCATGTTTCAAAATTCACGGACACACAGACCGAAAGACAGACACGAGACCAAAATGATGTCTGAAACGGATTTCTGTCTTGGAATTTTTAAAATCGGAGACATAAAATTTTTTCTATCTCAAAAGTGAACACAATGCTTCCGTTACCTTCGGTAAGCTCGGAAGCAAAATAAAATAATTGAAAAAATAATATATTGCAGGAGATAGCGTGCAATAAAGTGTATGTTTAACATCAAGCTAGAATTCTGTGTACAAGTCAATCTTTTGG
>KZ652153.1:220186-238546 GCA_001010745.2 Gerris buenoi
GGGGGGGGGGGGAATTATCTTTAATATTATCGTAAAATATATTCTAAATATATCTTCCGTTCTCTTTATTACCAATTTGTTTTGACGTAAACTTTCGGCAGTATACCATAGATATTGTTTGAATATCGAATCTTTATTTAGATGCAAGGAGCATCTGAATCTTTATTTAGATGTAATGCAGAAGCCATGTTGGTAGAGAAGGTTAGATTTTCTTACTTTTACAAAAGACTAGATTTTGAAAATTCGTTTTTTAGGTATAACAGAACTCTTTAAACCCAACATCTCATCAGAAATTGAACACACTACATTTCCTGAAAATTAATAATAATAAAAAAAGAGCCTGATAATAATATCCCGGAAAAAATCAAATCATTGGAAATAAAAAGTAAAACAACGATCTCAGCACAACTTGAACGAGAAGTTCGTAGAACAAACAGCTCACGCATTGTTGCTTGTACCTTGTACCTAATCCTAATGCTATTTTGATCTGTTAATAATTGAATTCGTCGATTATAATAAGATTCACCTCGAATATAAAGCGGCCCACACACTAACAGTTTAACTGAAGATAATGATCTAACAGTCCACGGAGCTTGGCCACACACTCGTCAGTTTTCCTTAAGATGACGGACTGCAGTTAAACTGTAAGTGTGTGGGCCCCTTAAGGGACAACCTCTCGGCAAAAGTTGGCTTCAGTCTCTTATCAGTAATTGCTTAGGATTCCGATTCTATGCTCCTTCTAAATATAGTATTATTCTAAGGTAATATATATACGAATAAATACATATTATCTGTACTTAAAGCACGAAATTTATAATTTAAAGTTCTTTTTTTCTTTTCTTAAAAAGAGAGAGTTTGTTTTTATTCTGGTCTAAATACTTCAAATCCTCTTTTTCGTTTTCATTCTTTCTTCCTAAATCTTCTCTGTCTCCTTCGTATTTTTCATCCTCTAGAAAAACCCTCCATTTTACCTTGTTGCAAACTTTCATTACAGGGCGAGTAATCAAGTTTATCCGATATTTTATTTATCCTCGGGCTCATTCAACGGAGCGTCAGTCGGGTTAAACGGATTCTTCGTGGCTTCGCGAGCGAATCGAGCCCTCCGGAGGTCTCTCTGCCAAAGTGGAAATTGCGCTTTATACAAATTATAAAAGTCATCTTGTAATTGAAGGAAGAAGAGGTGGAGGGAGGAATTACACTTTAACTAAGCGTAAAATTGTTTGCTCGGGTCGCCTCGGCGGCGGGAGGGAGGCTGAAGGGGTTTCACAAATCTATTAGGGGTAGCGGATTTCTACAAGAGGCCGTCGACTCTCAAATCAAAAAGTATGGGGGTTGTAGCTGCCCTCGCGCCCGAGCAAACACCTTCAATAAATGACAATCTCCATCCTTGATAGACTTTTTTCTTCGAAAAGAGTATGCTTTTTTTCTTTTTAAAACGAGTTTTTAAGGTTAAAACGTAAACAGTTCGTCAAGTGGAGAAGCCCCACGATTCAAACAAGCTTCGGATCAAACAGACACTTCCTACCCGAGAGTTCTGTATTTATTATTTGTAACCATCAAATCGTCTCTCTTTTTAATTAAAAGTCCATTTATGTGGTTTTCATTCCCTGTTTGAAAGGTGTTTTCTTGATTATATTCGATTGAATTTCTCCCCCTCGCCTTTGCTATCGAAATCGTGTTCGAACCCACAAAATAAATTAGAAAAGGGTAATTTAAAAGGAAAACAACTGTTGTCTTTGCTCCCGTTTCCTTTCTCTTGTCATTTTAGAATTGATATTTTATTAAGAAAATTGTTATTTCAACTGAATGATTGTTTTTAAACTCGAAACGGTTCCGAATTGTTTTAAGAGAAAAGAAATTATGTTATGAAATCAAACATGTAAGATCAAAGGTATTTTGTAAACACGTATTTCAACAAAACGTGTTTTTGAAATCATATTGGACCAGAAAGGATTTCTTACGTTGGCATTGAAACGTTTTAATTTTTACTACTTATGTATTGTGGTGCAGCAGATCGCTTTTATATTTGACTTACATTTTTTAACAATAATGGCTTGCTATTGTTACTAGCCCCAGCCCCAATATTAAAGAAATGCGTATTCATTTCTTCCGGGATTTCGGGGAACTTTCGCGTAAATCTAGAATGACTTGCTAGTTACTAGCTGCAATATTAAAGTAAAAGTGCATATATTATGTATATTTAATCCGGGATTATGGGAAAATTCTCGAAACTCTAGAATGACATGCTTGTGTTACAATCCCCATGTGTTTTCTCCTCATGTGTTTCTAAATTTTCTCTTCTTCATACACTCCATTCATTTAAGTTATTGAAGTCATTGTGGTTCTAGAACTACTTTTTAAGTACAGTTCATACAGTAAATAATATCTATTTGCGTCCTTTTAAATTAATAAAAATATTAGAGTAGGTATACATACAAGAATTGGACATTTTAGCCCTTTGAAATAATCGTTATTTAATTATGCTTAAAGTTTAACATTAAACCATATCAGTCAGGTGGAATCAATTCTGTTCTTAGTTATGGAAGTTGGGTTTTAGGTATATTGTGCTTATACGGTGCTTATATGTTGAGAAGATTAGGAAATGAAGATCCTACTCGTTCTAGTTAGGATAATGTCGAGAACGTTTAGTCTATCTGTTTACTGCTACCATACGTTATCTCTCTAGTTATTCGAATTTCGCGGTGTATTTTAACGATCCCCTTACCTCGCGGTTTAATTACCCATTTCCTTTTTGTTTTGACTTCCTTCGCGTCCTCTATCTAGGGCGCAACCCTTATCTTGTCGCTGTTTCCAATGTTTGTCTTCGTCGAAGCTGATGTTTCAACCCTGCCTTTTCCTCTCTTATCTTATTTTAATTGCTTTTACATTTTGTTTGACATTAATTTCCAGCTTAAGGCCTTTTGTTGTTAAATATTACCGGGGTTTCTTTCATACATATTCATTCCTTATATGTAGTTAGTTTGATAGGGTATAGTTAGATTCCTTATTATTTAGATAGGGCTAAGAAAAGACTTTATTACTTACCTTTTATTGAAATATAGAAGGCACCTTCATCTTTATTTCACAATTATTGAAATAAACTTTCATATTAAGGTTACTCACTACTCTGATATAACGCAATATTTACTTGAATACTTTCAGACGTTTGTATTACCTATTTGTATAAAAACCATTGGTAACCATTGAATGATAATAGGAGATTATGCATTCTTGAATTTCCATCAGGAGATAACGTACAAGTGTCTGTCTAAAATAAAGCTAGAATTTTTTGTTTAACTTAATCTTTTGGTTCTAAAGAATATGTAGTCGGCTAAGTTCATTGTGTTAAAAAGACCAAATCGTTGGAGAACAGCCTTATCCCCTCCCCTTTTTGGTGGACAATGTGATTTTCATGGCCCTCAATAAAGACAAGTTAGTATAGACCAAAAATAAAGTTGTTGTTAGTTTGTAACTTGGTAGTTAATTCAAATATTACTCCAAATCAAATTGATCACATATTAAGTGACAAACTAAAATCAACTTGAATTTTGGTCCACTTACTACTTCTGTACTTAGGGTTATGAAAATCACACCACGAAAATAAGCGGTACATGGCCGCTCTCCAGCGGTTTGTTCTCGTTTAAATGACTATTGCCACGCGTCATGAGTTCATGACTATGTCCGGCAGACGAACTTGGCCGCCCACATTTACATAAAAGGCATTAAAAAATCTAGTTATATTAAACATTTTAGCTTGATGTTAGTCAGATACTTTTTTGCACGCTATTTTCTGGACTAGAACTAGAACTGATATACTATTTATATAAAAGCCTTTCGTTACCATTGTATGATAATAGGAGATTTAGCTTTTTATGGTTTAAAATGAACTGTTAAATGATTTGTTTCTTGATTTAGTTCAACAATTGTTAATTGGATTTTGTTTTTAACAGCAAAGTTTTAATATTATTTTCAATGGTAAAATATAAAATTCAAATTAATCTTTTTTTCAAAAGGTTAAAAAGTACTTCTCACAATTTGATTTTGTTTTTAACAGCAATATCCATTGCTGCACTGGACATTGTAAGATTTTTTTCTGTTAGCAGGTAACATTAGAATGTGTAAAACGTGAATTAAAGATAACTCAGGAAGATCTATATGCAGCACTGGAACAGACCAAACCTTCTTTAAGTGGACGAGATCGCCTTCACTTCGCCTCCATGTAATACCAAAATTAATTCAATGCAACTACCTACTATAATTTTTATATACATAGGGTTTTTATTTTATTTTATTGATTTACTCACTTAAATTGATTGTTTAATCATTCTTTTTTGTAGATACAACATGTTCTCTAAAGGAAAAATTTTGGACGTCACCAAACAGAGAGCTATTTTTGCATAAATAGCAATATTGATTTGATTGTATATCAATCAATATTATATGTATGTATAGAAATGTATATATGTATATACGTATATTATATCCCTTAGTTAGAAAGAAGGGAGAGTTCCTTTGTTAGTAAGAACATGGGAAAATCATGTTCTTTCTTACGGTGTTTTATTTTTTTTTATTAAAGAGAAAATCGTACTCTTAATTGCTTTTGTTTTTTTATTCCAAAGCATTATTTTCTTAGCAAAAAATTAAATTTAATTTTTGTTTAAAAACTAAAAGGAATAATTATAATAATAATAGATTAATATAATATTGATTATTTATTTAACCTTGTCCTACAGGCCTAAAGTAACGGACGTTTCGAAATAAAAAATAAACAATCATTATGAAGGTAAAGTTTTAAGCTATTTTTCTACAAAATCGCCATCAAATTAAGGCATTTATCATACCGTGGCACAAGCTTTTCAATACCCTCTCTGTAGAAATCCGCCGCCTGCGATTTTAACCACCGGTTTACACCAGACACCGGGTATGTAGTTTAGCGTCAGTGTCAAAGTGTTACCACAAAATTTGTGGTAACCAACAAGTTTTATGATTTCAATTTCTTGAAGTGGACTCCGTGAAATTTGGGGGAAATGATCAGAATCTTGCGTAATCGTGAAACGACAACTTTCGCCACCAAGTTCAGCAGTCACAAGGCCTTCCTCTGCGATCCTCTTCGTGAACATTGGTTCGGTCATTTTTATAATTAGAATGCACCACCTCCACACTCGGTTTTCACTGATAATTCCTTTTCCATAAAAATCTCAAATCTGGCGATAAATTTCAGTTGATCTGTGTTTTTTTGCCAACAAAAACCTTATCAGAGAACACACTTCACAATCGGCGGGATTTTCAATTGCAGCGCTCATTTTAAAACTCCACTGCAGACTAAGTACGAGAGTCACGACGCACACGCTACCACAGCTAGATGCGTATGAGTGTGAGAACGCTCGGACGCCAAGATAGCGGTGCTAGCCCCGCTAACTGCCGCTCCAGGCCAAAACGTCTGTTACTTTCTGGTTAGGCCTCGTGTATATACAGGGTGATCCAAAAGTTCGGAAACGGCTTAATATCTCCGGTTATAATTGAGATATTAAGTTCCGGTTTGCGGTTATCTGTATCATTCATTAAAAACTACTTTATTGGTGGGTAATTTTTTCCGCCATGTTGGTTGCCGCCATATTGGATCTAACTTTGAAATTTTAAATTGGAACACCCATAAAGTGATACATTTTGGGAAAGGTCTTGAAAAAAGAAATCATTTGTCGCAAACCCGAGCTTTCTATCTATTCCCGTTCAAAAATGGCGGACACTTAAAGTGTAATTTTTTTTTTTTTTTATTTTAATAGTTTAGTTAGATATAAAAAATGGTCCGAGACAACTCAGCTCAGACTAACTTTCTCGTAATCCCGGTCCTAGATCCCAGGGAGCATAGTTTGTTATCAAGTCATAGTTTCCAGGATAATGATGAAAATAAATCTGATTTTGTTGAAAAGCAAAAACAAAAAATAAACAACCACCTGTTGTACACATTTTAAATAATACAACTTAACTAAACATCACATAGGTTTATCATGAGCTTAATGCAATAAATATTTAATGTTATCCCATGTTTTATGGGATCTGGGACGTAGATTATATGAGAATGTTACTCTGAGTTGTCTTGGACAGATGTTTTATATCTTACAATCTTACTAAACTATTGAAAACAACAAAATAAGAGTAAATATTTAAACTTTGAGTGTCCGCCATTTTGGAACGGGGATAGATAGAAAGCTCGGGTTTGTGGCAAATTATTTCTTTTTTTTAAGACCTTTCCAAAAATGTATCACTTTATGGGTGTTGCAATTTAAAATTTCAAAGTTAGATCCAATATGGCGGCAACCAACATGACGGAAAAAATTATTACTAACCAGTAAAGTAGTTTATAATGAACGATACAGATACCCGCAAACCGGAACTTAATATCTCAATTATAACCGGAGATATTATGCCGTTTCCGAACTTTTGNAGATCGCCTTCACTTCGCCTCCATGTAATACCAAAATTAATTCAATGCAACTACCTACTATAATTTTTATATACATAGGGTTTTTATTTTATTTTATTGATTTACTCACTTAAATTGATTGTTTAATCATTCTTTTTTGTAGATACAACATGTTCTCTAAAGGAAAAATTTTGGACGTCACCAAACAGAGAGCTATTTTTGCATAAATAGCAATATTGATTTGATTGTATATCAATCAATATTATATGTATGTATAGAAATGTATATATGTATATACGTATATTATATCCCTTAGTTAGAAAGAAGGGAGAGTTCCTTTGTTAGTAAGAACATGGGAAAATCATGTTCTTTCTTACGGTGTTTTATTTTTTTTTTATTAAAGAGAAAATCGTACTCTTAATTGCTTTTGTTTTTTTATTCCAAAGCATTATTTTCTTAGCAAAAAATTAAATTTAATTTTTGTTTAAAAACTAAAAGGAATAATTATAATAATAATAGATTAATATAATATTGATTATTTATTTAACCTTGTCCTACAGGCCTAAAGTAACGGACGTTTCGAAATAAAAAATAAACAATCATTATGAAGGTAAAGTTTTAAGCTATTTTTCTACAAAATCGCCATCAAATTAAGGCATTTATCATACCGTGGCACAAGCTTTTCAATACCCTCTCTGTAGAAATCCGCCGCCTGCGATTTTAACCACCGGTTTACACCAGACACCGGGTATGTAGTTTAGCGTCAGTGTCAAAGTATTACCACAAAATTTGTGGTAACTAACAAGTTTTATGATTTCAATTTCTTGAAGTGGACTCCGTGAAATTTGGGGGAAATGATCAGAATCTTGCGTAATCGTGAAACGACAACTTTCGCCACCAAGTTCAGCAGTCACAAGGCCTTCCTCTGCGATCCTCTTCGTGAACATTGGTTCGGTCATTTTTATAATTAGAATGCACCACCTCCACACTCGGTTTTCACTGATAATTCCTTTTCCATAAAAATCTCAAATCTGGCGATAAATTTCAGTTGATCTGTGTTTTTTTGCCAACAAAAACCTTATCAGAGAACACACTTCACAATCGGCGGGATTTTCAATTGCAGCGCTCATTTTAAAACTCCACTGCAGACTAAGTACGAGAGTCACGACGCACACGCTACCACAGCTAGATGCGTATGAGTGTGAGAACGCTCGGACGCCAAGATAGCGGTGCTAGCCCCGCTAACTGCCGCTCCAGGCCAAAACGTCTGTTACTTTCTGGTTAGGCCTCGTGTATATACAGGGTGATCCAAAAGTTCGGAAACGGCTTAATATCTCCGGTTATAATTGAGATATTAAGTTCCGGTTTGCGGTTATCTGTATCATTCATTAAAAACTACTTTATTGGTGGGTAATTTTTTCCGCCATGTTGGTTGCCGCCATATTGGATCTAACTTTGAAATTTTAAATTGGAACACCCATAAAGTGATACATTTTGGGAAAGGTCTTGAAAAAAGAAATCATTTGTCGCAAACCCGAGCTTTCTATCTATTCCCGTTCAAAAATGGCGGACACTTAAAGTGTAATTTTTTTTTTTTTTTTTTTTTTTTTTTTTTTTTTTTTACAAGAATAAAATTAGTAATATTAATGTGCACAAACGGTTGAAATTAATGGGGGACCAACAATATTCTGATCTACCTTCAAAATTTTATTAAAACAGGCTGAGCCCTTGGTCCGTTCGATGATTTGTTTGTTCGCAAACATTTTGACCAATAAATACAGACACAGACCTACACGAGACCATAAATGTTCCCTGATGTCTGTGTAAAAAGGATTAATGTCTAGGAATTTTTGGATTGGATTGCCCTTTATGAAAGCTTAGGACATTACTTTGAGCTTAGTAAGTATGAATTTATTATGGATGAATATGTTACCGTTTTAATTTTATTAATAAGCAAGCGCGGAAATTCTATACTCACGCTCTAAAACAATATTCTGTATTTTGAAATGACCGCCATGTTTTCCGTCCCCTTATAAAAGTATAATAATCAACTTATTAGTAACTTTGTAGATTCCGNTTCGACCTAGAAATTTCAGTGACATCTACACTTAATTGAAGGGTGTTAGAAGTGTGGCGAATTCGGGGAAACTTCTGCTTTTCATAAGCTTTCGATTGTATGTTCAACGGACTAGTTTTTGAAATATAGTGGATTGAATGTTACCTCTCGAGAAATTATTCGGACAGGATCTCAACCCATTCTTATTTGAAAAAATTGTACTAATGCAAATACAAGCAGACAAGGTTTATGAATAATAAAATGTTTATCAGTGGTTCTTATAGTGTACTTTATGTAGATACTAAAAGTTAAAGGGTTGTCATGTGTTCCCATATCATGTGTATACATATAAAAATATATGTATACAGTATACATAGATATATGATATACGTAATACGTATTTCATATCATACGTATGTCATATGTCACATATCTGTGAGTAATAATGTGTATAAGAGGAGTATCCTAGTTCTACTCCTCTATTGTAAGTCTATATTCAGCCACCTACGTAATTATAGTTTATCAAAAAACACAATACGTTTAATTAATAATTATTACCTAAATCTCACCTCTAGTCTCATTTCCCTGCACCGTCGTCTATAGTCATAGTTACACCAAGTGACTTTTTAACCTAATTTTGAAAGTTTCCTACCTATACCCACAACGCGTTGGGTTATCTTAATCTTACTATTATCTAGAGATAAGTTAATTAAACTCAATCTGGGTTGTTAATTCTGAGCTTTTTTTTGGGATCGAATCGTATTGAATTTACATGAAATATCATGAAATACGAAATACGATTTAAGATCCAAAACTAAACTAGCATGCGTGGAAGGAATCTGGTACTGGTAAAACTAAATTAGCGTAATTTCTCTTTCAAATGGTAGCCTAATTTATTTGATAATCTGACTATCTGACTTGGAAACTGGAGGAAGTAACATTTGACAGCTCGCAATTCCCAAAATTTTCCATGAAAACAGCTATAATATGTTGTATTATTAAGTTGTAAAATGCAACTTTTAAGTTTAAAATTATTGCGTGATTTGGTAATCTGAATTAGAGGCTGGAGGGAGTAACAGTCAACAGCTCTACGCTTGAAAACCCTTCTATTCTGGATCCGGATTGTTTTCAATTTTGTTTTCATCTCTCCATGAAAACAGCTATCAAATTAACCACGTCCCCTACTGTACCAGGCCCCATAGTACCTTTACTGAGAGGTAAATGAACTAGTTACTTTACTGTTCAGCGATCGTCGCAGATCCACTCTTCTATGATAAATCTTATTAATATATTACTTTATTTTACTTTACAATTGCAGGTAGTTAAAGCTGGTTTTGCAATCTACGTGATCTAATTAGAATTATTCTAATCTACATTATTCAAATCAGGTAAATGGAATCTGCTTACGACTTACAATTATAAATTATTTGTAATATATGTTATAGGTATTAAAAATCGTTGTACCAGCTTAAAGTTAGAATGATCTTCAATTTGTCGAAATGACAGAAGTAAATCCTCATTATCATATCTCTTATTCTATGCGTTAAACTTAATGAGGATATAGTCCCAAACACCATCTTATCTTTCTTAATTACTTTCTCATGCAATTATAAAGTATTGTTACGTGGAAATTTGATTTTGAGCCCTTAAGTCCAAAACTGTCTTAAATCCTGTCTGTCTGTCATCTGTGCAATCAAGTGGAGCCTAAACTAATGGGCCGATTTTGACGAAATTAGGTTTATATGTTTAGAAAAATCATACCTACAGCTNATGAAGAACTTTGGCGGGGTTCATTTCTCGGAGATTAACAGTTTTGATTAGATAAGATGGGGTAAGAAGTTGTTATTTAATACTCTGTTGAAGATGGGTTTGTTAGATGTTTTGTTGTTTATTAAAGATTTCTCCAGTTTATTATTAGAAGGCGAGAAGAGGAGGGCTTGTTTCGGTGAAAAGTTTGATGAAACAATTAGATGAAGGAGTCGGTTTAAGTTAACTTGCAAATTGAGCGATATTACTTTTCTCTAGGGCGCCGTGTTACCGAAGCTTGGTTAATCGCTTAACGAGAGTTTTTAGTTTTGGAGTGGGCTTCCTCCCATGCTTAGCTTGTTCCTCTACGTTGCATCCTCTTGTATTTTAAACGAGAAATAATTAACTAAGTTGTTGCCTCCTCTCCCTTTATCTTAGTCTGTTTCCCTCTTAGTCGTCTCGACTGTTTGTAAGTCTTTATCTCATATTCTGTGGGATTCTAAGCCATATTTACTTCTCTCTTATGTTTTTTTTTACTCGACGGAAACAAAAGTTTATATTAACTTTTTCCATTTCTGTTTTTTTTTTTCTCGCTGTTCTCGACAATTATTAATGATTTCCTTCAAATTCTTGAAATTAAAATTATAAAGAAGAACAAGACAAAAATGATTCAGTTTTTCTATTTCTTTAAATTTTTGCTTCTTCATATTTATTTACCACACTTAATTTATCTTTCTTATTTATTGACTTGAAATTTGCACATATATTACAATACCCTCGATATTCCGAGTTGGATGGGGCCGACACTAACTCAGATTACCAATAAACTCGGATTATTGGAAATTTATTAAAAAATGTGAATTATAGTGGAATTCTACTGTATAACTATTTATTGAAAAATAATATTCACATTCATATTTTATTTTATAGGTTTTAAAATAATTTCATCCTATTCTTTATCTATATTCAACAACGCGTCTATTTCATCCCATTCTTTATCTATATGCAACAACGCGTCTATTTCATCCCATTCTTTATCTATATGCAACAACGCGTCTATTTCATCCTATTCTTTATCTGTATGCAACAACGCGTCTATTTCATTCTATTCTTTATATATATGCAACTAGCACAGTAGTAATAAATTTTTATCCCCTTCCTCCAATCACACTGCACTCAGTTTAAACTTTTTTCTTGTAAAATAATTGAGGTTTAAGAATTCAATAATGAATTAACAGTTATTGAGATCTTTATTTATATAAAACGATATAACTTTTAGAATTAGCTTTAAACTTATTGTATAATATAAAAGGGATACACTGAAATTTGAAGCTATTGTAACTATATTATTGTGATCTGTAATGTATAAAACTTTTTTTTTTCTTTTTTAAGAAAATAAAGTAGGGAGACGAGAAACAATTATCCTTGCACCACACAGGTTATTTACTTATATCCTATTACATATTTGTAAGTTATTAGACTTCTAAAACTTTTTAAAATAATATAGAAGAAAAATGTAGAAAGATAAGTTCTCATTACCTTATTCTGTGATTATATAGTGATTCTGGTGATTGTTGTTGATTAAATTGTTGAATGATGTGCACTCGCGTCTCTGGAGGTGTATGTGTCAAAAATTATTAACATGACAATAAAATGTGTGAATCGATTGTGCGTGAGTGAATCCACCGCTGCCAAAAATGTAAAGTGTAAAGTGTAGTAACTGAAAAAATTGGTTAAATGCAGTGTACACCTCCAGAGCTAATATCGGACTCCTCGTGTGGCTAAATGCTACGGTGTAGTCTGATATGTTACTGGTGGGAGAAAGCACCACTAGACAGAAATTCGAACCTTTATGCTAGCCTAAGGTCTACACTGTTTTCCTATAGAATATTCTATCCTTATATTCTTGCTTCTCCGTTAGACTTATACATCAGTTTGTCCCCAGATCAGGTTGCCAATACGTGAATTGCCAATGAGAAAAAAAATAAATTAAAAAAAATAAAAAAATAATTTAAAAAAAAATCGAAGAAAAGTCANAGAGTTTTCGGGGGGGGGCAGCGTCTCCAAATTTTAAGATAAAATTAATTTCTCCTTCACCTCGGGCTTTGATTTTTCTGAACATGTAGGTATGCTAAATTTCGTCAAAATCAACCCAGTTTTTTAGGCTCCACGAGCCTGCACACACGACAGACAGACTTTATATAAATAATTTGTTTTGGACATAAGGGACCTCAGAACGTGTAAATCCATGAATATCTCAAAATTTAATTTTCGTACGATCACAATACTTTCTCTTTATATGAGAAAGTAAAAGTAATCGTGTAATTTATGTTACTATAGTTAAAACACTATTATAGTATTCAGTGGTTCACAGTGTACAAAAGTCAAAGAATGAGTTTTTATATCTTAACTTAAGTTGCGTAAACACTATTAACTAAGTTCGCTATTATCTCAGAGATTACTGTAAATAGCTCTGTATAAGGACTTAAACTGAATATATCAGGTTGCCAATGTATATATTGACAAAAAAATTAATTGCCGAAGAAAAGTCACACTTCATAAAATCTCCTGCTTGTTTCTTAGAAGATTTTTAGTATTGCTTTTTTTTCCAAATGTACCCTGCACCCAAAAAGTAGGATTTTCTAAAATCATACTAGAGGAAACAAGACCAAATTTTAATTATTAAAAATAATTTTTTTTTAAGGTACTATTCTTTTTTTTGCGCATAAAATGTCAAAAGTCGCATAAGTCACTACAAAGATTGGCAACCCGATCTGGGATCGGGTTCTCAATCCCAACCACTGTATTTCTTATAAATCATTAACAGTATTTCAGTCTCGTAAAGTAAATTGATGCCTGTGGTAAGTAGAGGCTGTAATCGTCAAAGATTTACGAATGGAATTCGGTGTTTAAGGCTTACAGAGTAAAGCAACTCTTCTTAATTTTGAGAGCAACCTCTTGTATGTTATCCGTGAGGGTAAATATTATCCCCTCCCCCTCTCCCCGTAAGTATATGTGAGGGAGTTTCCTTCCTCTATGTGCTACTTATATAAAACTAGAGAGTTATCATGATAGTTTTTTGATTTCCTGCAAATAATAATCCATCATGATTAAAATTAATTTCCACCCATATTTTCCCAATGAAGAACTTTGGCGGGGTTCATTTCTCGGAGATTAACAGTTTTGATTAGATAAGATGGGGTAAGAAGTTGTTATTTAATACTCTGTTGAAGATGGGTTTGTTAGATGTTTTGTTGTTTATTAAAGATTTCTCCAGTTTATTATTAGAAGGCGAGAAGAGGAGGGCTTGTTTCGGTGAAAAGTTTGATGAAACAATTAGATGAAGGAGTCGGTTTAAGTTAACTTGCAAATTGAGCGATATTACTTTTCTCTAGGGCGCCGTGTTACCGAAGCTTGGTTAATCGCTTAACGAGAGTTTTTAGTTTTGGAGTGGGCTTCCTCCCATGCTTAGCTTGTTCCTCTACGTTGCATCCTCTTGTATTTTAAACGAGAAATAATTAACAAAGTTGTTGCCTCCTCTCCCTTTATCTTAGTCTGTTTCCCTCTTAGTCGTCTCGACTGTTTGTAAGTCTTTATCTCATATTCTGTGGGATTCTAAGCCATATTTACTTCTCTTATGTTTTTTTTTACTCGACGGAAACAAAAGTTTATATTAACTTTTTCCATTTCTGTTTTTTTTTTCTCGCTGTTCTCGACAATTATTAATGATTTCCTTCAAATTCTTGAAATTAAAATTATAAAGAAGAACAAGACAAAAATGATTCAGTTTTTCTATTTCTTTAAATTTTTGCTTCTTCATATTTATTTACCACACTTAATTTATCTTTCTTATTTATTGACTTGAAATTTGCACATATATTACAATACCCTCGATATTCCGAGTTGGATGGGGCCGACACTAACTCAGATTACCAATAAACTCGGATTATTGGAAATTTATTAAAAAATGTGAATTATAGTGGAATTCTACTGTATAACTATTTATTGAAAAATAATATTCACATTCATATTTTATTTTATAGGTTTTAAAATAATTTCATCCTATTCTTTATCTATATTCAACAACGCGTCTATTTCATTTATCTATATGCAACAACGCGTCTGTTTCATCCTATTCTTTATCTGTATGCAACAACGCGTCTATTTCATTCTATTCTTTATATATATGCAACAACGCGTCTATTTCATCCTACTCTTTATCTATATGCAACAACGCCTCTATTTCATCCTATTCTTTATATCTATGCAACAACACGTCTATTTCATCCTATTCTTTATCTATACGCTACAACGCGTCTATTTCATCCTATTCTTTAACTATACGCAAAAACACAGCTAACGGAAGTTCACTATGCTTTCATTTTTCGTTTACTCATTTTAAAAATGTTAAGCGATGCTTTCGATTTAAGATCTTCATTGAACTGAAAGAGATCTGACTTAAGAACTAAAGAAGAAATAAATTAATAGGCTGATTATTAATCTTTCCCTGAAACAGGAAAGGGATTCCATGAAATCATATATGGATCAATCATACTCCTTTTCATGGCTCGGATTATCGGAGCTCGGACTATCGAGTATTGTACCAGAACGTGCGAATTGAGGCGCTTGATCTTTAGTAGATGTCGGGTAGGCGTTGTGTGGGACAGTACTGGCCTGCACTGCTCTACGCCTCAATTCACGTGGTCTCATATATTTCTACGGTTTAAAATAATTGAACTGCCCTGCTCTGCGTCACATAAGTCTCAATGGGTATCTAGATCTATGATTGCAATAATTTTAACGAACTGTTTAACTAGGCTATTGACAGTTATTGACACAATGACATAATTATTTAATTTAAATTTTAGGTACAAAATCACACTTCGACAAAGCAAGAAATGCGGAATTCTGGTATGACAAAACTGGTGTTTGTTTGAAAAGAAAATATTACTTTTCCTATTATTACACTTCCGCAGAAAAAAATTACTTAGCTAACAATCTTTTTATCAATTTCTGTTAGGTTAAATTTTCATTTGAGCTATTTAATTGAAAAACAAAAATGTCTTACTTAAACAGTAAACATGACAAGAATCTATGTAAACGCTGTAATGCCGTAGGTAAGAATATTTTAACAAAAATCAGACTGTTGGTTGAAGAGTTAGAAGGAGTCCTTGAGAAAGAAGATGACGATATAGACGACGATGCAAGATGTTTACTGAAAAAAGATCAATTCAACCCTCCCCTGATAACCTTTCCAGACGAGCCGTCTAGGGAAGGAGAGTTTCATATAGAAATTGAAAATACTACTCCTGTGTGGGAATTAAGAAGGTACCCAAGTAGAGAACTGGTCGCGGGAGACTTGTGTCCGTGCATGTGTTCTAAGAGTAACGGACTGACAGGAGACTGCAGGAGACGTCATTGCCGAGGAAGAGCAGGGTGTTTTACAATGCCGCCGTCATGTCCTGCCTCGAGGAGATGGGCCCAACCAGTGACTCAGCAGCAGGTGAATCAGATTCTCTCTACTTACAGTACGGATACAGTTCAAGCCTGCGACAATCACACTACTTGGGACCCTAGCTGCCACCTGTGCCAATATTACGTCACTAAAATAGATAAAGTTGTTTCTAGCATGGCCGGTGCATAACTAAAAATGTCGATGACGAACATAGCAAAAAACCAGGAATTAGTATTCACAGCTTGGAATATTTTTAATGTTACATTAATATAATAAAAGTTTGCTTATTTTTATATTTCTTAACTTTTATATTTTTATACAATACAACTATAAAAATATAATTTTGAGGAACAGGCTTCAGCAGGTTAACTTGTCAGGAATATCTAAGTTTCCAGTGAGATCCGTGATGAAGAATTTAGAGTCCGACGTTTCTCATCTACTGTTAAAAGATTGTTGGTTTATTGTTAACGGTAAACAATAAAAGACGAACCAACGGCATGCTTATACTCACTTTCTGTAACGGAAGTTATACCTGGTTTTGCCGGGGGTAACTGTCCTGTCCGTGTTAAGTTAGGAGGTGATGGTAGAATGGCCCGCCGTTTAATTGCAGTTCTTCTCTTGAGTAGTCTGTTAGTTTTGCTGCTTGGCGTTTTCTTCTCGCTGCTAAATAGTAATCCTGAATATGCGTCCAGTAGTGGAAGCAAAACGCAGGACTTAAAAATCTTCATTATATAAATTTAACCGAAAGCCCTAAGATTTTATTTGTGTTTATTAATGTTGTTCTAAGTGGCTTACATTCGATGCTTCTTCAGATTTGACTCCTTGACTTACTTTTGAATCCCACTAGTGATGATGTATTGTTTATATTTAGGTACTTTCTTTTTGGGGATGTTATAGGAGTGAATTAATGACGTTTCTTGTTCACCAACTAGTTATTGAGGCAAGAAGTCTGCTTTATTGCTCTTTTTCTTTTATATTTATCTTGCTAAATTCAGAATTCATAATAGCCCGCTATTCACTCTTTACCCCTACGAGTAAAGTGGTTTTACGAATTAAGAATTTAAACGGTGGGGTACAGGAGAATGAGCGAATGAAAAGGCTTAGTTTACATTTTGATTGTGTCTTTTCGCCCCTTAAAGGAAAAGTTTATTGCATTGAGAAGAATGGGAAGAGAGTAAGAAAAGTTATCCACCTTTCTCTTCCTATACAACATGGGCGCCTCATTCCGACTCTTTAACAATATTGAGCGCGTTGACTTCTCTTTAAAGCATTGAAAAACACTTTTATTTGTATTATCTTCATTTGTGTGTTGGTCGTTGGTAGCCGTCTTTTTTGGGTGTTTGTCGAATCATTTCTTCTTCATCCGAGAAATTAGTCGAGCATTCAAAGAACATTCCTCTACTCACCTTTTTCTCGTAAAGTCCTAAATAAATGTAAATGAGGATTTAAGAAGGGAACACGGCGACAGGGTGGCAAGTTAAGCTCAAGGAGTTCTTGTCGAATTAGCCACCATTGTATGAGAGAGGTCCCCCCTCCCCTTACTCCCTTCTGATTTCTTATCGAAGCTGTAAAATTTATTGTGTGGTTTTTCAAGCAGGGGAACTTTGTGCTCATGAAAAATAAAATAAACATATAAAAAAATATCTCATATACGAGTAGCCGACATAAGATAACATACCCGCCCCAAAAAAAGTCAATATATTCTTATGTACGAACTATTTTTGAAAACATTACCGAACTTAAAGATATTTATCTTTATTTTAACGAAACAGTTTTAATTAATTTTGTTTTAATTTCCTCTTATTTTAATATTTTATTTAGTAATGTTTCGCGTGTTGATGGACTTAAAAAGGTTTTTAATTTAAATCAATTTATAACTAGGCATCGCGTGGCTCTATCATTGAAGCGAGCGTATAGTAATAGTAATAAATGTGTATTGAATATTGAAGGGAACCACCCCGCATTCTTACTATTCCTCTAAAAACTCTAACTGCACCTCTCCTTTTCAAAAGAGAGTTTAAATAAGACGTATTTATGATTGTCGTAATACTTTAATTTAAACGTCATAACAAAATGTCGTATGTTTTCATAATTGAGTTTAAGTAATACGTATCAAAAGACGTAGTGAAGTATTTTTTGTTTTTGACAGTTTTGTTTTAAATTTGTCGTATTTTAGAAAATAAACACAAATAACGTAACAAAATAAAGTAAAAAAGTGATACGACAACAGTGACGGATAAAAGTATCACGTCTTTTCACAGTACGACAATTTTATACGTACGCATGCGCAATAAGTTTGACATTTAAAGGACGTATAACGTTAATTTTTTTTTACGTCTTATTTAAACTCTCTAATTATTATAAAATGTATCACTTCATAACTCAAATACTACTACTGCTTGTATCAAGTGAAATTTTACATGCCGGTTTAAATTGTGTCTTAGACGATGCATATGAATTTTTATTAAAATCGTTTGGTTAGAACGAAAGATATCGGTAAATAAGTTGTTTTCTCTATTTTAAACGTTTAGGTCCGCTTTAATAGTTTTAGCGATCTTTATTAATTCATAGCAGAGTCGTTTTTGGTTTTACTAAAAATGTTATTGTAAAAAAATGTTCGTCTCATCGAATAGGTGATGATAGAATTTTTTCCCGTCCTGAAATTCCAATTTTAAATTT
>KZ652154.1:50347-83483 GCA_001010745.2 Gerris buenoi
CCGCCCCTCTACCGGAGGTGTCCCCTCCCCCTCACTGGTGATGGTGTCCCCCCTCCCCTACAAAAATTCATATGGGCACCCATGTTGACCCGTGCATACAGTCATTGCATACATACAGTCATTGCAAGTTAATTAAAAACTTGTGACAATGAACATTTACTATAAATAAAACATAGTTTATTGTGTTGGGCTAAAGGTCAGGGATATACTATTATGAACTGCAGAAATGTAGGAGACAAAGTGAATCGAGACTTAAGTGACCAGGAGACTACTGCGTGCCACAGCCACACGAGTACCTGCCCGACACTGGTAGATCTAACACAGACAGAAACGCTTCTCTCGTGTGGTGGCCGTTTTTTAAAAAATATTATCTAAAAATGGAATCCCACAACACGTCAATTTCGTCACACTGTGCAACAAAACTGCACTCCAATAAATGGGAAAACTGTGCCACGTAGTTTTCATTCGTCATTCGAGCAGATGTGTACAGCGCGACGGCGACGCTGCTAAAGAGCCTGCTCCTGAATACAAATTATTTCTTTGCTATAGGCCCAGAATGTCTTTCTTTATGTTTTTGTTTATTATTAAAAAGTTGAGCTATAAAGCTATACACGTAATATATTAATTATGGTAATAATAAATTAATATCTGTGTACAAGAACAATTATTTTCTTGGTTAAAAGATAGGAGTCACAATAATTCTGACTTTAAGCAATGAAAATTAAATGCTGTTAATGAAATTGATTTAATCATTCTGTTTCATGGCAATGAATTATATAACTACAGGGTGGCGCAGCGCGGATGACAACATTTTAAATTCTTACCACGTGCTTAATAATAGAGCCAGGAGATTGATATAAAGCAAAAATATGGAAGTCGGACATAAGTCGATTTTCTGATTGGTATGATGAATTGGCGTTTGGTTGAGCACTAAAATAATCCGAGAGAATATTGTAGTTGCGTTTTTTATTAATTTGTGATTTATTTAAGTTATTTACGTATATACGCATATTAAGACATTGTTAATAATCAAATAATAGACTTGTTGACTTGTTTTATTTTACAATAAAAAAATAAAATTATGTTGGTATATTATGAAATTCAAACTGTTATAAACTTCTGTCTTTAAAAGTGTTTTTTACTATTAATTTATTTGGCCATGTTTTGTGTTTTGGCTGTTATAGACTATTGCCATGGATGTTGCCAAATATGGTACTTACCAAATACTGGACACATGGAATTTGTCAAAAAACTGAAAAGTTTGTCGGACTTGAAGAGCTAATTGGCAAATTCGTAATACTATTCGATACTTCTTGAAAGGATATTTTTTTCATAGGTACCTTTCTTATGTTAGCTAATTAATGTTTTGCGGGAAAGACAGCATCTTAAATTAATTGAATTTCGAATTTCAAATTCATTGCAGGAGTATTATCAAACTACTTGATTATTGTAATTTAAATCAAATCTTCAGTGAAGCTCAGAGCGCTACACTTTCAATATAGAGACCCGTGCGGTTCGAGTCCCGGCACTGGAGTCTATATTTTCTGACTTTCTACCTTTGTTAAAAATATGTAATTATAATTTGATTTAAATTAAAATTTAAACTTTCCGTAGTATGAATACTACCCAAAAACTTAAAAATGAATTTTCTAGTTGATTATTATGAGTGTGTTGATTATATGTAGTTGTTTAATTATTTTTCCTTTATCAGTAAAATTTAATGATTTTTTAATAAGAATAATTCTTGATTTTTAACAATAATGATTTAACAAGTAATAGAAAAATTAATTGGATGCTCGAAGTTTGTTCATGGATTTAAATTCTGCTTTAGCTAAATTCATCAGGTTAGCACCTGAAGAACCGTTGGGCTCGTCTGCTAGAACCTGAAACAATTATTTACAAATATGAATAAATAAATTTGGTTTCCCTTGTGAAACTGGCGCCCTGCCCATTGGTAAATCTGGGGCTGGATTTGCCAGTTCATACTGGCCAATTTAGTTGGCTAAAGTTACCTTGTCTTAATATTTTTTAACTGATATCCAAGGCTTTTTCGATGACATAGAATTGGTTCATATAAAGAATTTAATGCTGAATCAAAAATTAGTCAAATCTGAATTAAATCAATCCACAAATCTTATGTGTGTTAACTTACTAAACAAAGAATAATGTTTTTTGAATTTTTTGATGAGGATTGTTTTGTTGATATAGAGAGCTGTACAATCGATTTCTAGGGTTTTAAAATTGAGGGATGACACACAATGAACACACCATTATTAACGAGTGCTCCACAAGAGTTTACGCGAAATTATTAAGGAGAGCTATAGGGTATATTACAATAGATATCGGATAAAGTTATACCTAAAATAATTTTTTAAATCAAAAGCAAGAATGACATCAATAAGTATTTTTTCTTTAGACCCATTTAAAAATGTATGAGGCATTTCACGCTTGGACGAAGAGTCGTAGGTATACTACACCCGATTTTCAGATTACACTGTGAGCTGTGGGGTTTGGGAAATTTCTACTGCGAGAGCCGACTCTCGTTCATATGAAGTCGGCGAAAGTAAAGGGTTGTGCGAGGCATTAGAGCACTAGTCATACTTTAATACTTTACACTGTTTATTGTGGGCTCGGTTTTCCGACACACAAGCTTTACCTAAAGCTGTTCATAGTTTTGAGAGCTCGTATATGATCTGATCACACTTATTTTCAATTTATTATTACTGTATAAAATATTTGTGGTTATGGGATAATTCAAGGCGGAGACACACCTGAGCATTCGCCCCGAATGAGCATGCGTTTCCGTTCGGCTCGTCCTCTCCATATCTAAGCGATTCGGGGCGAATGCTAAAGTGTGTCACCACCTTTAAATGTATAAAAAATAAGAAGTTGTTGCATTACTATAAGCCGATATCGTAAAAGAGTTTTCCTGTTTCCTTTACGTCCCAATCATCATCGTGAAACATGTCTCACCTCTTTTGAGTTCGAAACAGACACGTCGGTGTTTAGACCTAGGTTTCAAGTGCTTCCCCTGGTTTAGTTAATAATAATTGCAGTTTAAAGAACAAAGTTAATGAACCTGAATACACTGGTTGAGGAAGAAACTGGCTTGGTCTAAAGTGGCAGCACCACGTCTACTTCGTTCTCTCCAAGCTGAGGAGAGTTCAAGTAAAATCACTCCTAAATAAACTGCAAGACGTCCACCACCAGGATCCAACTTCCTTGTTATCAGGCACAACTCTTCGCATAAATCTTAAAAAAAAGCAAACATATTAAGGTTTTAGTCTGATTAGATTGAAGTCCCGTGGTTTATTTGCGTAGGAATCTGGATTATCCAATATCAATCCTCTCCTGCAAGGGCCCCACGCTCGGTGTTCATCCAATATCGCGTTATAAATGGGTAGCCGTCAAAGTGGTTTAAGTTGGTTTTAGTGCACATAAAGGGCCTACAGGCAATTAAACAAATCGGACATTTTCCTTAACCAGCACAATCAGCCCAGCCGCTTCAAGACGCCCATTTAAAAGATTGTTTTAGCTTAAACTTTTGAAGCGTTTATTATAATAACGTGAAATTGACGCCTTTAGATGCATTTATGCAGTTAAACTACTGCGAAGTCACTAACTCAAACCATTTTAGGGAGAGGGGGACATTTCTTCCTAAAAAATATTTGACAAATTTCCCGATTTACATTTTTACACAAAATAACTGTGATTTAGATTTTGTGAATAAATGTGCACATACATATTTAGGAAAATCATACCCGAGAAAAAAAAATGAGAAATGAATTTTAGCTCTAAATTACATTAAAAAGTAAAAAAATCTGGATGGAACTCACAACTAGTTAAGATACATTGATACCTATTTTTCTTTGAAGTTGCTTATCGGTTAGTTCCTTCATACTGTAGCCTTTTTCTCTACCGTAGAGTTGTATCAGGGAATGCTTCACTGTGTAGCAGTGATAATGATTCTTATGAATGAGTTTCTCCAGTTTCCATATCAGTTCTTCCAAATTAGTCACACTGGCATTCTAAAACAGGTCATTTATCAATATTAATATATAATATATTTTTATATAATTAAATAAGTTTTGTAAACAAACCAGTCCAGTAAGAAAGATATATTATTCTAAACTGTTCACTGAAAGAGTTATTATGGGATGTGCTATAGTTGCGTTTAGGTAAGGAAGGAGAGGCAGACCTTCCTGGACTCCACAGAAGTGCATGCATAACTTTCAGCCTATGAGACTGTCAACTGTCAAACCAGCAAGATCGTAGAGGCCGCCTTCCGCGGGTGGACGAGCGAAGCGAGTAGGGGGCAGAACATGGGTTCTATTAGGCGTAGTATAATTACAAACTTTGAGAATGATTGCATTGCTTATTAGGTTTTGGTACACCGTTAGTATTTATTCTTAGTGCCAGTGCCATGAAATTAAAGGGTAAAAAAAAATTAGGATTATTTCATTAAATTACTATTCTATATCCCCAGAGAGACATTATCAGGTCTGTTATATGCTTATGATCTCGTAAGGATGGTACCAAGTTATTACTAGCTTTTTGTAAAAACAAAAATTTCGAAATGAGTTTTTTATTTTTATATCGCATCAACGAGACATATAATGTTTAAAATTGAATAGTTGCAGTATTATTATATTACAATTAGATTTAATTCTGACAGCGTATGGAGAGGGATGATTAGTTGTTGTTCTGTATTTTCTTGTGTATTTTACAGTTTCAAATTGACTTCATTGCATTAAAATATAATTTCAATATTGTATTGTTAAGTTTAGACATTGGTCTATTTATAAAAAAACTGTCAAAGTAAACAAATTTATTTAAGTTCATTTTAGAAAGCCGGCGCTAAGTTACAAGGTATTGCATTGAACTTATGAATTATAAGGCTTTATGAATTTATTATGGAATGAATACATTACCGTTTAAATTAATCAAATAGAAAAGAAATACAAAAAATATGACAATCCATCATAAACGCTAAAAAAAAAAAATAATAAAAAAAAAAAAAAAATCAATCTGTGCTCCATTCTCCTTATAAAATTATAAAGGTGGTGAGACACTTGAGCATTCGCCCCGAATGAGCATGAAATCGCCCCCGAAAGATCATGCATTCGCCCCCGAATGAGCATCCGTTCGCCCCGAATCGCTTAGATATGGAGAGGACGAGCCGAACGGAAACACATGCTCATTCGGGGCGAATGCTCAGGTGTGTCTCCTGTCTCCGCCTTAATAAACATCATAAGTTGCAACTATGTAGATCTTCGGATTATAAATGAAACAATTAAAGACAAGTCAAATAAAAAAATTATAGATTTGTTTAATAAAAAATTTTGTTCCACGTTTATTCGAACTCATGACCTTGGGGTCGAAATTGCAAGTACTACCACGGGTTCAAGCCACAATTGTATCTATTTTAGATGATTCGTAACAAGTTATACTATTTTATTTAAGAGAAAAACTTTTGATGAATGTATATATTTCGTCAATAATTAACGCACAGTTTAGTCTCGTCTTTCTTCTTTGTGTTTTGACAAAACTTTTTTAATTTATTGATGGATAATTCTAATTAATCCTAAACATAAAATAGGTAATACTCATACCTTTCTGTCACTTGCAACTTTCGAACGATAAGCCCAAGGTATGCAATTTGTATTTATTAATTTTAATTCTAAGAAAATAGAGGTAAACTAATCAATAGTTGGAGGAAATATGAAACCGAGATTTATTAATAAGTGATTTGAAAAAAAAACAAAAACAAAAAAAAAACATGAATTCGTTTTAGTCACGAAATGGTTCGCGTTATGTTCAATTTCTCCATAAATTGTTTATTTTCGATATTATCTAGGATCTATCTTCAGTATATATTGACTGTCGTCAAAAGAAAGTTATACCTAAACGTGAGTTAATTATATATTTAAACCATTTGTAGTTTGTTATCTAAATTTATGCATATCAAATTAAAGTCGTGTCAGTACATTGATTGAGAACTGCAAAATTGATGGATACTTTTTCATTTCATAATACTACCAAAATCAAAACCGGCCTTAACTTTTTTCCTGTTGCGGGGCAGGCCCGACTTGTGGCGCAGTCTTGGCTAAACGAAATCCATTAATTTATTTACAGTGGTGGGTGTGTGTCAACATATGGTGTGTGAATCGAAAAATATTGAGTAGAATGTTCTTAAATAAATTAAACAAGTTTTTTTTAAAAATAAACGCAAGCTTCATAAGACCCCCACCCCCACCCTACACATACTGGTGACAAAACAGACTGCGGACTGTTTTGTCGCCATTGTGCGTGGACTTTAACAATTGCTTTTTTTTACATCAAAACAACTATTTTCTACCGCTTTCTTTATTTACGTTATTAGAATACATACTTGAATACTTATTACTTTGTCATTGGTTTCTTATTAAAAGAAATTAATTAATTACATTTACGTTTGTAAGCATTTAAAAAAAAAAACCGGTGAAGAGTGGCCATGCCTCGCCAATTATAGTGGACAATGTGATTTTAATGATCCAAATTTAGTTAGTAGACCGAAAATTAAGTTGATGTTGATTCCAACTTAATAGGTGACCACTTTAATTTTGAGTAATATTTTAATAACTACCCTATCAAGTGACTAACTAAAATCAACTTTAATTTCGGTCTATTAACTAATTTTTTACTCAAGGTCATGAAAATTACTCTGTCCACCATAATTGGCAGGACATGGCCGCTCTCCACCGGATGGTTTTTTCAAATGGCTATTTCCAAGCTATGACCCGCGGACAAATTTGCCAACCACATTTTCTTAAAAGGCACTAAAAGATTAACATGCACACGCACACAAAATTCTAGCTTGGTGTTAGTCACTTTTTTGCATGCTTCCTGGAGTAAATTATTCTTGGGCTAATGATCGCAATTTCATATTTATCGCTAAATAAATTTAAAGCGATAGCTTTCAGTTTACTTTAAGTTTAGCAGGGACACACTTAAAACATAGTACGATTTTAATAACTTCATGCAATCATTTGACATTTCTAAGTCGATTTACCTGCATAACGTCTTCAACTTGAGAGGATAAATTGTTAACTAAATTCTCTACAGAATCAAAGCTAACAAGTGAATTGCATTTAACACATTTCCAATCTGTTTTCTCATCTAGAGGATCTTCTGCTATCATTTCACCGCCACAGGCCATCTAAAATCAATACATAAGTCATATATATACCTAATTTAAAAGTGATCAATTGGACATGGCTGTGAATTAAATACACATCAGTCAAAAGTAAAAATGTCAAAATTAAGGATTTATCGATGTTTCGGAAAAAATGATTTCCCTCTCTTCATAAAAGATTCTGGTTTTATACCTTGAATTCTTGTTTTGTACCTGAATTTTTGTTTTATTCCTTGATGAAGGGAATCTTTATTGCTACTTAATCAATAAAGATTTTTGTCAAATTACCAATAATTACATAATTCTACTCATATAGAAAAGGAAATAAATTGGTTAAAAATACACTTTTATTGAGTAAATTTCGCCATCTTTACGCTTGAGCTTGACGAAAGAGGAAAAGGCATTATTTTGAATAATGTTTAGAATTTATTTCGCTTAAAGTATATAATAGCATTGTTTTTTAATATAACTCCCATAATTTACCTCTGATATACTGATATTTCTGAGGGATAATCAATCATTTAAAATTGTGTAGAAGGATCCTTTAACGGTAAGAATAAAAAGCTGATTACAACTGCTTCATATGAAAAGGATCCTTCTACACAATCCTTAAAGGATCCTTCTACACAATTAAGAACTATCAATACAGGGTACACCTAGCATTCATACAATAATTTAAAGTTTAATTTCACAATTAAATTGCATTACAACATTCTAGACAGATGGGAATAAGGTTCTACTCTTTAAACTTTTACTACTTTTAATCTCTAGTCTATGGTTCTACTCACCGAATTTTCAGATGGTTGATTAAGGCAGATCAGCGTACTAAAATCTGTAGCAAGTTCTCTAGGATCCAAACATCTGATGCATTTACAGCTGAAATACTTGCTGGCTTTTATATCCTCTCTTCTTGCTACTGTTCCCCACAACGTGTTTGAATACATTGTGCTTAAATGCTCACCTCTGCAACAAAAAAATGGAGTATTATAAAATTACAATGAATTATATATATTTATCGTTTGCTTGCAATAACAGAGAAGAAACTCAAGTACAGAGTAAAAGCCCCGTTATGCCCAAACGATAAATAATTCAAATATTCATTATTTCCCGAAAACTCTTTTTCAATATTATAACAAATATTATTTTGTTAGGTGAACAAAGTTTCGTAATTTATTGTTAAAGTGCATCAGCCATACATACATAGGCTAGTAGGCTAGTAGCGCCATGCATTATTTACTTAGCGTCTCCCCACTAGATGTGATAAGCCTAGCTTATCTACGCTGGCGCTGTGGAGGTAGACTTCGTGATATTCCTCTCTTTTAGCTTATCTGAGACAAGGGATTAACTTCATTGTCATTCTTGGACTGCAAGAGGTCTTTCAGCAGCACATTTATTGTTATTTGTTTTTTGCGTCAGCAACGTAGCTAATAAACTAGCGTGTAGAATCAATGCATCCATTAAAAATCGGTTAATCTGTAATTTGTCTCATTCAATTCACCTTGATCCAATTTTAAAATATTATTCTAATTCGATGTTCTGTAATTTAAGATGGATGTCGGTGATTCATCGATCTTGGGTGTCCTTATTACCTCATTTCCTTTAGTCCCTTGGAGGACTTAGGCCCTAAATAGTCAGAAATACTACTCTAAATCTGTTTTGGAATCACCGCATTATTAATTTGTCTGAGACAATAGTTAACAAGGTCTTTCTTATAGCTGATTTTCATATTTTATATTACAAGGATGTTAAATTAGCTGCAATCCCTCGGTCGTGATCCAAATGGTTTTTATTGTAGATCAGGAAAGACCTTGTTTATTGTTAGCTATACTGGTATTATAGTGTGAGAACTGGACCAATTAGCCATTAGCCATGGCTCATCATATCAAGATGTCGCAGTCCATCCAACAACTAGAATAGCTCCTAATAACATCCTATATGAGCTTTCAAACCATTCAGAGTGAACATCGCGTGTAACAATTCTCGCTAACCTTAATGTCTTAATGGGTGCTAACAAAAATATATAGTTTCTATTTTGCATACAGCATTATATAACATACACGGGCCTCCACTAATATTTTTAACTGGGATGTGGAATTTTTAGTCCCAATTTTTGTATTAAAAGTGACCTTTGCTCGTCCTGCTCCCCCGCGATTCTTCTTAGTTAATTTCGTTAGCCAGAACCAACCAGTTACTGCTCTAAACGTCGCAGTTTGTTCTCGGTTGTTCTCCTTGCGAGGATCAAAAGGATTCCCTTGTCTTATCAAGCAGTTCGGATCATAATACTAGGTATGTCTTTGTACAACTACTTATCATTTTTATTATAAATTTGTTTGCTTTTTTTTGTTTGTGAGAGACAAAAATAAGATTTGATATTATTATTAAAAAGAAGGGAGAAAGAGGAAAAATAAACTATCAGATCTGTGGGATCGTCAATTCTAAGCTTAATGGTTTTCTTACAGTTTTATTTTTAATTTTTTTTATTTTAAGCTCACTAAAATTGCAAAAAAGAATTTTAAAAAAATAATGAATTTAGATATATAACGATAACGAATGAAGAAAAACGAAGTGTGAAAACTGTAAAGCACCTTTGTAAAAAAATTGTATGTTAATCTATCTATCTATTTTATCTAAACAAAAAAAAGGCAGAAATCTGTGTCCGAATCCTGGTAACGGTGTATACTATTATTATCTAGACCTTTTTTTTTTTAGCTTAGTCTTGTTCGTTTGGCTATCCACTTAAGTTTTTAAGTATTTGTTTGATGTTTTTACAGAGATTGTTCGGAACTAACTTGATAATAAACTACCAGTTGCATGCGAACAAAAAAATACAATTGCTAATTAAATATTATAATAGATATTAAAAAACTGTTTCAAAAGCAAAATATTAACCTCAATAATTTTTAAAACAATTTTAATGTACTTCTTGTTCGGAAACAACTATTTATTGAAATACAAGAATCTCATTCTATATACAATCTTTATCTCCTTAATATTTTACGGTCTAAGTCTAAGTACTGTAAAACTCTGATTTTACAAACGCGATCCAAATTGACAAATATCCGAGTAGTGGGATTTTCGATTAAAATCATGTGTTAATGGAAACTTGTCAAGTAATTATTAAACTAACATAAAATCTTTAGTTACTCGATTCAAATATTTCCAGATTATAAATAAATACGCAGTGTAAATACACAAATTTGTAGTTCACATTCAAAACAAGCCCGTGATTTTTGTTTGTCGTAGATAATTAAACATAGATTTCCTAGCTGATCCGAATAATCAAATTCAGAGTTCGATTGATTACTGTATGTCTGTTTGGAGCAATATATTACTAGAGTAGTGTCCTTAGATATGTGCGTTCTATGTATTATAAATATTATATTTAGACCAATCTTTCTATAATTAGAGAGGTACTCGTACATTTTAAGTAGGTAGTCATTTTTATTACAACATTTCTAGAGCTTTCTGTTGCATCATTTCTGTAGCTATAACAAGACAGCGATATTTCATAAGACTAGAGAAATTATTTACTCTGTAACTATACTGAAATATTAATAGTTTATATAGAGTGAGATTCGTACGTTCTAAAGTTGTAAGTATATACATATACATATTTATATTTAGAACAATACTTTTAGAGTTAAAAATTGTACTTTTTAAGTATTTATACCTATATAATATTTAGAGCAATCATTCAAGAGTTAGAAAATATTACGTTCACTGATTTATAGAGTTGTATTTAAAGTTTATAATATTATAGTTAGAGGCGTTCTTTTTATGTACGAGTATTTATAGAGCAATATTTCTATAATTAGAGTTTTATCTTCCAAGTGATAAGATAGCAATAATTTAGAGTAAGAAAGTTTTACGTTCTAAATATTTATATTTAGAACAATACTTCTAGAGTTAAAGAATCATCGAAAATTCATTGTGGACACTATAGAGCTTAATTGATTTTCTTAGTAAGAAAGCAGTGGCTTGATTGCTTTAATTTAAGTTTTATTTGTAAAAATTGTTTGTAGAAATAATAACATAAATCTATGTTTAAAAAGCCATTTTGATACTCTATTTAGTTGTTTTGTTAAAACTAAAAATTATAATTTACAGTAAACTGACAACTTACTTTTTCACAAATCCAGATGTTTTGGTTGTAATTTTAAAATCATTTTCTCTGAAAGTATGACTTGTATTTGGTATACAGCTATGTTCCATGAGACAGAAAGTCGGGTACAAAGCTTGCAGCTCAGATCCACCTAATAAAAAAATTAAAAAAATAAATAAATCTAATAATAAAGTAATTCATGTAAGCATTAAAAGGAATTACTAAACAATGATAATATTTTTGTATTTCTATCGAGATAAGAATTGGACGAAATATAATAATTATAATTTGATTTAAATTAAAATTTAAACTTTCCTTAGTAACTACCAAAAACTTAAAATTTAATTTCGAAAGAAAAAATTAATACAGTATAAACCAGGGGTTGGAAAATGGTGGATTTTGGTTGAATTAAGTGGGAATCCCTTTGAAAATTGAAATTCTTTAGAAAGTTTTAACGAATCCTGTTAAAATTTAATAACTGTAAGTAAAGCGTTCAAGCCGTAAGTTCAAGCCTAATACTCTGTAACTGTGGCTCTTAATAATAAGTGAAAAACTGGAATGCGGCTCTGATTAATCTCATGCGTGTCCTCCCATGGTATAAACCTGTAGTATTGCATCCTATCCCAGCAAAATATACTTTAGATCACGTGTTTATTGCCCGATTGCTCGTATCTCATTATCATATAATAAAGAATATGTGAGTTAAAAATATTAAATATTTGTTTTTTTAATCTGTTTCAGATAAAGAAAGAGGGTAAATTGAAAGACATTGTAAAAAATGGCTTTCATGTGGGTTGCAGTCACTTTACTTCTTGGGGTGACCATTGCAAATGTACACTCTCACGAATTTGTTTTAAGAGATTCTCTTCACAAAAACCCTGACATCAATATCACCCCTGCTGACGTCAGAGGTATTATCCACAAGAACTCGACCACCGTCAATCGCTACAGTTTCGGAGGTAAACCACACAGCAATTCAGACGAAGTGAACGATAAAAATGACAGTTCGGCAGACGCAAGTGGCGAAGATAAGAAAAGTGACGAACATGCAAACTCAGAGGAATACGTCAGGCGTTACTTCGCCGAGTCGAGTGCTGATGTCCGTGTAATGGCACAGAAAAGCAAACCAGACCACGGAAGTTTTGAGAAGGACTTTTTAGAAACTGCAGAGGGTTACTTTAATTCAAAAGATTCCGCTTCTAACAAGGCTGGTGGAATCGCCAATGCCGCCATGAAAGCTGCAGGTTCCGTCAAAGGTTTTGCTGATAGTGCGATTCAATCAGTCAAAGGACTAGCTGGACAGACAGCTGACACCGCGTCTAATGCTTATAATTCGGCAAGAGAAGTCGCCGGAAGTGCTGCAGAATCTGCTAAAGGTTTGGTTGATCAAGCCTCAGATACAGCAATAAGCGCTTACGACTCTACAAAAGAGTTCGCCGTCAGTGCCGTCGACGCTGTTAAGGACGTAGCTTATCACACAGCCGATACCGCCGCCCATGCTTATGGCAACGCCAAAGAGTTCGCTGGCAGTGCCGTCGATTCTGCTAAAGAAGTTTCTCATCGAACTGCCGAAGTGGCCTCAGGTGCTTATGATGGGGCTAAAGAATTCGCAGGCAGTGCCGCAGACACTGTAAAGGAAGCAGCACATAGTGCTGCAGATACAGCTTCGGGAGCTTATGACAGTGCTAAAGATTTAGCCGGTAGTGCAGTGGACACGGTGAAGAAATCTTCAAGTGAAGGATCCGACGATGCAAGCAGTACCCTTGGCTCTATGAAAAGTTTTGCAGGCGAATCTGCCGACGCCGTCAAAGATTTCGCTGGCCACGCATACGACTCTACAAAAGAAGCTGCAGGACATGCAGCCGATGCAGTGGGGGAAGGCTTCGAAAGTGCTAAAAATATGGCGGGTAAGGCTCTCGGTTCGTTTACCGGTTTCGTGTCGAACACGGCGAAATCTGCCGGTGAAGCGACAAGTGATGCCTTAAACACTGCTACAACTGGTGCTAAGAATATGGCCGATTCAGCCAAGGACTTTTTTGGTTTTGGAAAGTGAAATGGTTCACAGAAATGTTTAAAAATCTGAAGCCTTTGAGATTTGTAACAAAGTCCCTGTAATATTTGCACTAAATTAGAATCACTCATATTACTGTAATATACCACTGAACATCCCACATAAATATATCTAAGTAATAATATATTCATTATTTTCTATATACATAAAATCATCAATATACATTTAATAAACTAGAATATAAAATAATTTGGTATTAATATTGTACTATATTATTTTTTAATTGCGGTAGAATCAGAAAAGACGTTTGTACATTTTCAATCAATTAATAAACATTTGAGTAATTAAGAACATTTATTCCCAAAACTTAAATTTTTAATATTATTGCTTATAAATTAAAATATTTTTAATTTATTAAGCAGAAATCAAAAAAGAAACATTCGGAGTACTCGTCCTTTTTTTGGGCTCGATATGAATTTTATTACTTTTAGGTAGTTTAGTTTCCAGGTCTGTTTGCAATTAAATGCTTAAGTTGATTAAAAAACCTAGTTATTTAGGCAGAGCCCTGATTATTACTGGACGGGAGGGGATCGTCCACCTTGCATATTCACATCCACTGGTCATGGATGTAAAATATACCTTACCCCCTTAGGATTCAAACACCCAATTATTTGCAATTATTGGTTGCCTCAACCCTTATTTCATGTACAGACATTGATTGAGTTTGTTTAATTAAGGCGAAATTAAAAGCCATCCTGAGGCTAACCAATCTGCTGCACCAATCCTCTTTTCTCATTTATATGCAATAACATTTAGGTTTTTATAATATTACCTAAAGAGATATCGAGTCCATTCACTTCTATAATACCACAAATATTGTGGATAAGAGCAGATGATGTGTCTTCCAGTGAATTTATTGTTAATAGATAATTTTCTCTTAAGTATCGAACTATCATCTCCTCTTCTTCCCTAAAAATACATATAATAAATAAAATATATAAAAATAAATAAAGAAAAGAATACAAAAATATGATTCAAATTATTGAATTTCTAAAAGTTAATATTGTGATGAAAAGTTTATAGGATTACTAGATTAGACTTTCTAAATGTTGCCAATAATTTGTAGATAGGTTCCTTCGACCCCCAAGGAGCTCGCTAAGGAATGCTTTTGAAATCATCCATCTCGATTCAAAATGTCGGCCAAAAAATCGGAAATGATAATATTTTTGGATCCAATTTCACTAGAATCTTGAGATTTGGAATTAAGTTTTCTAATGTCTTAAACAATTTTTGTAAAAGGATTTTCTTATCATCAATGGATAAAAGGGTTTTCATTCATCATCGTGTATTTTGACTAAAAAAATATTAGCCACATTGTATTTGAAACCTAGTCTACTCTCTAATAATATAACTATCACCACTTTTCGAAACACTAAATTAATATCATTGTATTTGGTTAATAATTTCTAAAATAAGGTTTTTTCTGAAACGTGATTCTTAACCTATGGGGGAGAAATAGGTGAAAAGTAAAAACAAATTTTCCTGGGAAGTTAAGCCAAGACTGATCTTAAGAAGTTAGGAAGTATTCCTACTTCCTTCTTACTTCCGTAAGAAGTTAGGAAGTATGAAGTTAGAGTTAGGAACTTGGGCGATAGGGCGACTTTTTAACATGCAAGCATAACGACTCTAATTTTTATTCTGGGATGCGAAGGCATTAGGTAGGGGGAAGGTGACACAAAACCTACTTTTCCTAGAAGTTCTGAGACTTATACAAAACTCGAGTGTTAGTGAAGGTGGAGGTTATCATTTATCACATCATTAAGGATTTAAAAAAAGGTTTTCAGCGCCTTCATAAGAGGGGCTGATTATTATGGAAGAACTATATAGTTTCACTAGTAAATAATTAGGAGATAAAGAGGAGTTACTACTACTAATTTTAAGTTCTTACCGGTATAATTCTTTGTTGAGTTCTCTTAGCCTGGAATGAGACTGCATTGTCATTAATTGTTGCCATTTTTTAGGACTCGTCTTTTGAAGTATTAGACAACGGAGAGGTAAAATTGCTTCGTATCTTCAACAAACAAAAAGAAAATTTAGAAATTAATGTTAATCTTCTAGCTATGTATTGAATTTTATTATGCATAGCACAATGATAAATAATATATCTTATAAGTAAGTATGCTCTTTTAACATATCTTTAATACAGTTATGTCTACAACTTAACACGTTCAAAAATAGGAGAAGTTTTCTCCTTTATCTTTTTTATCAATAATATATTTTATCAATTATATATCAATATATATTTAAAGGTCTAGATATATATTTAAAGACATAGATTTCAATGTTAATGTTTAACATGGATGAGGATTGAGGATTATTCAGTATGTTGGAAATGTAGGTATTAAGTTATTGTTATTATACATATTAAGTTCAATATCTAGTAATATATCAATTATTTGCATGCCTACCATTGCATGCCTAATTGATTGTCTAGAAATAAATTTAATTTATTTAAATGTCTAGAAATAAATGTCAATAGTTTGAATGTCCTAGATATAGATTTCAATGATTAGCTTTAAAATCAAAGAGTAGTGAAAATCATTTATTCTGTTGGAATGGAAGTGTATGTCTATACAATGTATAGTATACATATTATATTTTTATGTGATTTGGTTAATGAAATACACCTCTTTTATGATGAGTCGCTGTCACACATTAATATTATGAGTCCAGGATCTTATACATATTTAGTTCCATGATTTAAATGTCTACAAATAAATTTCAATAACTCGAATAATAAATACGCATTGATTCAATTATGTATTTTAAAAATAATGTCTATGTGAATGTGTAGATTTCATTTTTCTGTGTGTCGAAAACGCTTAATTTATGCCTTTTAGTTATTGTTTATTTATTGATGTAAAATAATCAGTTAAGATTTTACAAATATTATCCCAACTATCTATATCTCGGAAATTCGGGAATATTTCTGTATCGTCTCTATTATGTAATTAGATCACTTTGACTACATATACCTTAGATCTTGAGAATTTGCAGGGTCAGTGTTCTGTCTAAGAATAAGACATTCTGTTAGATGTTTAGTCAAGATTCCAGGGCATATACTGGAACATATTGGCCAGTGACATGCAGGACATGTTGGCACACCTTCACTTGAAGGTAGCGGACCTAGACATCCCAAGCAACATGGATCACTTCGTGGGCCTGCTACAAGAGGAAGTTCTTCAATCAGGATTCGACCTCCTTCTAAATCCCTGTCAGACACCAAGTATCTTCCTAGCTCCGCACTTTTGCATATCTAAATAAAAACATAATAATAATTATAATCTATGGCGGAATAATCTATGCGTGGCTTAGGCTTGCCATTGCCAGAGCTTCTTTATACAACTATATAAAATGATACACGGGGTCAGCGTGTCGTGTGGGCTATATAAATCGGATAATTAGCATTCTGCAACCGGAGAGAGTATCCCTGTAACTAAATTTATTTGCAAGTTTTGGATTTTCTGCATTTGTGTAACTTATTTAATTGAAATAAATTATATATATTTGTTACAAGTCTACTGTAATTCTCATTGTAACTAACTGAAACTGTGGCGTAACAGTCTGGGGAAGGGCCTAGGCCTGCCAAAGTGCTTATGCAACTATGTAATGTAATGGATGACACAGGGTTAGTGAGTCGCTCTATCACTTGTATAAACCTTAAATTGGTACACCAGCTTAGTCGCCACTTCATATAAGTAGATACCCATCTATATCTCGATGATGGATGAACAAGAGTGATTCGTGCATGAATGCACGAGCTTCTTACATTTAACCAAATATGCATATTGTCATTCCCTCTGTTAGTAAAGTTTATGTGTCCAACGATCGCTTGAGTAAAAATTGCATTTATTGCTTGATAAAAATTGCATTGATTAGTTAAATTGAAATTTAGCAAACATTTTCCTCCTACTAATTTCCACGTAAAGTCCGTTGGACAGCGTTCGCGCACAATGCTCGTCAGAGCGTGAGCTTTAAATTTAAGGGTGGGGATACACTTGAGCATTCACCCCAAATGAGCATGCGTTTCCGTTCGGCTCGCCCTGACCATATCTAAGCAAAACGGGGCGAACGCATGCTCATTCGGGGCGAATGCTCTATTGTACCCCTCTATTGGAATGATTCTTATTTATTCAATGCCGCTATGGAGTGATTAAGAACTTAAAAACTATTAAAGCGGCCAAGTTTTTTAAAAAATGTGGAAAACAACGTTTTTAACCATGTAAAATATACATCGTCTATACTATACATGAGTATTGTATCTATTGCGTAGGTGATCTTTGTAGTGTAAGTGTAAGGTAGCTTGTACCAAACACCATTTATACATAATCCATTTAATTTACCAAGCACACGTTCATCATTAATCACTAACTATTTTCCTAATATTTAATATGTATTGTAATACCGCTTCAATAATAGAGCTACGCGGAAACTGTAAATTTATTACATCTACAAAATTGCAACCAATACATATTTATACAAATGTAAAAAAAAAAAAAAAAAAAATGTATGAGGCTCTCACTCATTAGAAGTGAAACTGAAGTCTAGAATTCATTGCTCTCTTTTATTTTTTGACGAATTTATTATTTCTAGATTAAGAAATGGTTATGGGAAATTTAATTGAAAAAAAAAAAAATATATATATAATAATAAAATATGTATTGCTACGGTAAGGAAACCACATTTTTCCAATAAAAATAAATGTTTTTTTAATTTGCTGGTCTTTAAATAGATATAATACAATTAATCTGTAAAAATGTTGCACTTAGACGAGTCTCGAATCGCAAACTTCGTTACACGATTTTACTATATGAAAAAATTCACTCTACCGCCGCCAAAGAAGTTTCACTTCAAAAACACACACACAAAACGTATAAAAATTTAAATATTAGTAACAATTTGATGCCGTTGTAAGTGTATTTTATGTGTCGTAAATTATTTGAACCCATTCATTGGTGGGATTAAAATACACCGGTGCCTAGACTAAATTATTCGTGCCACCGTTGTTTTTTTAAATTGCATTATTTTTAGAATTTAAACCCTCTCAACTGTATTATAAAGGCTCAGCTGCCTCATATTCTAATTCGCAATGCAAGTGGGGAGAACAATTTAAGTAATCTATTACAAACAATATAATATATATAAATAGAAACACCGCAGAGAAAAAATAAATAAATATAAATTTATAAATTGAATGTAGAGTGACTGTCACATATTTTACGACCTCATTCTTAAACTTTTGAATGCGTAAGTTAAATTCAGATGTAAATTTTTATTTAATAGATGATAGTAAACATATTCAATTTATTGTGTTAACAAAATGAAAAATTTTAACAAAAAAAAAAAAAAAAAAACATTGTGAACAGTAAATGAAAAATTTCGTTCAAAAGGCTGTTGTTGATAAAAGAATGACGAATCAAAACGTTTAATAAAAACTGGTTACAAACAATTTAGTTCATCTTCGTCAACCAACTAAAAAATAATATGCCTATTAATGTGTACATTGATTCCTCGCGTCGTATCATATCACGTAAATTAATTTTGTTTTGCTTTCAAGACCAATTATTGTCAAATTTATTTTAATTCCCCCCAGTTTTTTAAATCCGTCAAATTGTTTTGTTTTTATTACATGAATAAAAGTATCAATCAGCAAAATTTAAAGAGGGCCGACAGCTGAAATTATCATAGGACCATTTGGACGATTGTCTAATTTATTTTATCCCGTTCCCGCTATTTTACATCTGTTACAATACATATTTGTATTTTATGTTTACATTAATAAAAGGATAATGAGGTAAAATTAAATATACACAGACGGTTAAATATGGGACAATATGTGGCTACTTTCGCTTTCGACATCCAAATTTAATTTTTGATTTTTTGATGTAGTGGTTTGCAATAATTTTGAACCAAATAATTTTTGGCCAAAAAAAAAAAAAAAAAAAANAAAAAAAAAAATATTCGCTGATGTAAGAAATGGATTTCACTAGAGGTTTTTAATTTTTGTTCTTTTAAAAATGACAAATAAAATCTGTTTTTAATGAAGAGGCAATTTCAAGCTTGAGAATGACACCAAAGAAGCATTTTCGAGCTGATAATTGACTCAAAAGAGGAATTTTTATGTGTGAGAATTGTCTAATAAAGAATCGAAATATCGTAAACTTTATTTTTTGTTTTCTTAATAGACTACTAAGAAAAAAAGAAGTATTCTTGATTAGTATTGGTAAAAGTCAAACTTTTATTTCCATTACGAATTCGAATTATCAAAATGTCGTCCTCATTAAAATGTATAAAGATACAATTACGACACATTAGCAAAAGCGAGTAAATTGAGTACGAATATAATAAACATGACATCATTTCAGTTCTAAACAAAAAACAAAAAATGGGCGTTTTCGAATAGTTTTACGAACAAACCAGACGTCACGTATCTTTTTATACAGTCTAAAACGTTTACGTCTAAAGTTGGTCAAGGGAATTCTTGAATTTAGAGACAAAAAAAATTATCACAATTTTCTTGCGTCCTAACCACAAATCCTTCCGATGCTTGCAGTAAGCTCGGAAGAAACATAAAATATGTAGTTTATTTTAAATTATATAAAATAATTATTAAACATACTTTAAAAATTGAAGAAAAAGGTTGGATTTCAGCGTAAGCAGATTTATTTTTTGGTTAAATTCGTTATAAAAGGCTTTCATTTAACATTTAACTCGAAGAATTCATAAAAGAACCCTCTAAATCGATGGGGTAATAAAAACAAAATTGAAACAGTTTGCCAAAATCTTTAGAGAAGAAATTTAATTTCTGAGGTGTTCTAAACAATTGGTGCTATAACGCTATAACTACGGTTCATTTGTCTTTATTATGCAATCTAATTATGTATTAATTTGTGTTTCATCGGTATAGGTTGATCCCGTTTTGTTTTAAATTATTTTCGTAGCATTTAACACGTTTTTGCAGTAGGGCAGGTTTTCTTACTTTGGGCTGTTGTCTGTTGTGACAGCTGGTGAAAGTTGAAGGTTGCTAAAATAGTGAGCAAGCTCCACAGGTAAAAGCAATATTACACAAAAATAACCAGAATGCACTGTTGCTTAAAGTAACAGAATACCTATAATTAGATATTTTTTTAATTTTATAAGTATGTACTATCTTTGGCATCCTCTGCATAATTACTAAACTTGTGAATGTATACATATATTCTACATTCTAAAAACAGTGTTTCCATTAACAATAAAATAATTTAAAAAAAGATAAACATAGATTTACCAATCTATAAAATAACTGTAACAAGTTAATAACATTATGACCTAAGCATCAATCTCTGATGATATTTATCATTAATATTTATTTATTTTTCTATGAGAGAAAATGTCGTCATTAAAATATAATTTTAAAAACATGTATTTATTACCGCGCTCATTATTCTCTACTTGTCAAATCTAATGTAATTAATAAAAATAAAATATCTTACATCAAAATTCCTGCATGATGATTTATGCTGTTTCCAATGTGATTTTTGATGGTCTTTGCTGCAATAATAAACCTGTTTACATCGGCTGCACTTCAAACTAGCGTTAGAATTACACACCACACATTTAGAATTTACACTATTTTCTTCCACATTATTTCCTTCCATTTTTTTCAATCAATTAAATAAAATTTAATAGTAATTAAGTAGTATTATTTACAATTGACAATTGGTGATATATTTTAAGTTATTATTTTTTTATTTTTTAAAACAAAATCTCATTTAAGTACATACTAGTATTTAAAATACTATAGTACAAATATATTGTTTAATATTATTGACTATGTCAATTTTTTAAATTATCTTTTTTGGTTTGTTTACTTTATAATTATTAACGATAATATGATAAATATAAAACTTTAGTCTAATTAGAATACAAACAATATTTAACTTTAAACAATAAAAAAACGGTAAAATTACTAATATAAAATTATTACAATTTAATTTTAATTACGTTTTTCATTATTTAGAATTTTTATTAATTAACACTACATAAGAGAAAATTAGCAATGGAAAACCTATTTAGAAAAGTGATACGAGTATGGAACTCGAGTAGGGTCTGAGATAGTTCAAGCACTAGTTTCTATTTTGGTATAATCTTCCCTTCTCTTCCCCCTACTCTTCATATTTTAGATTAAGACTAAAAATGTGTCAAAACCAAAATAAAATGAATGTTTTTTTCCCCCTGCACATATCTGTTTACGTTATTTTCTGATTTATTTTACTTTTATCAACAAGTCAAAGTATTATTGGTGCTTACAATTTTACAACGTAAATAAAAACATACAATACATCGCATACAGGTATGCGAATGCAAATTGCATAGCCTTTTAAAAGTTATGCCAACCTATACAAACTAAATATACCTACTACCAAACTTTTATTTTTCACTAATCGTTAATTAGTTCACCATTTTGAAAATCCAACCCATATGAAATTAGTTAAATGTTTGGGATTAATTGAAAACTCAAATATTAGCGAAAAAACTGCTTGAAGGTTTGGAATATTTCCAACTTCCCAACTCTACCCAGAACATCGGCGATCGTAAATAAACATTAGTTCGAGTTTATAGACTACGCGTGAATACTTCCCATTATCCACACCAAAAAATCGTCTTTGCAAATGGTCTACGCGCTTAGTTTGTGTCCTTACCAATTATAAAGTAAATAATATAGAAGGAGATGGAAGATAAATATTAATGTAAAATGATCGTAAAATACAGAATCAATTATAAGTCTCTTTTTTCCATTATGTATACATTTTTATTAAAAACTAGGGGAGAAATAATTATGTCACTTGTGGAGATTACGAATATATTCCACTAATTACCCAGCTGTTGAGATATATTAACTAAAGCAGACATAATATATGTAGGTACTTAAGGCATTATTTTCAATTTAATTAATAAGACATTAGAACCAAAGCGAATAGAGCTAAACCTTAAATATTCTCCACTTGCGAGCCGAGAGCCAAGTACTGCACATGAGCTGCTCGCGGAAAAACATACCTAAGTATCCCATGAGCAATGCGTGTGCCGTATTGCTCGCGAGAAGGATATACCTACCCAATTCAGTTAATTTGTTGCATCAAAAAAGAATACATTTCTTCTAAACAAAAATCTATTCTTTATAAAGGTAGCAAGTGGTAGCAAGCTCTAGGACATTTGCCATCCTGAGCAAACAAGGATATTCCGCGCCCCCTCCCCCATATATAGGTTTTGGACTGCAATTTCACTGTGTTCAAGTGTTTTATTGAAAACTAAAGTCAATTATTAAATACTAATGGAGTCAAGTTCAAGAAATAATAGAAAATTTGAAAAATGAAACTATATGCAAAGAATGAGCTACCACATTCTCAGACATTTAAATTTTTTAAAATCGAATATAATGTGTGCACTATCAGAATACTTTCTCGATAGCTACATAATAATAATATAAAAACTTTTTGGAGGGTTTTGGAGTTGTAATTATTATGAAAAGAAAATAAATTTTGTTGAATAATATAGATAATTGAGGCCCGGCCAAACAGGAAGTGGACTGTCCATGGCGGACCAGAGGTTGTCCGCGGTGGAGTCTGTGCTTTGTAATATTGTATTAACCTGGTCAAACATAAGGACAGAAGGCGAATGTCCGCCGCGGACTGGATCTGTCCGCAGCGGACAGATTTTCAGTTGTATTTTCCACAGAGCTTGCGGCGGATCGGAACCAAGTTGAATCTACTGATCAATTTATATTGATAGATCTTGTTCTGGAGTGCAATGTGCAATTTTCTGTAGGATATGGGTCACCCAGACTTCTCCGTTTTTATTTTAGTTTCTAGATTCTAGGAGAATATGCACTTTCTGAAATTGCTTTTCACACATTCAAAAATATGATAAAAACCAGTCTCCAAATGAATAAAAATGCTTTTATTTCACCATAGTAAATACATTACATTATTATTATTTTGAATAACATTATTTACACACACTACACATTATCCTTAGAATAACGAGATAATAGTGATGGCTCAATGGATCTGTATCTTAACGTTTTCAATAAATGTGTAGATATTCACCAGTGTAGATGAAAAGTCAGTCATTGTATGTATTGATATAGTTAAAACAGTATTTATAATTATTATAAATATGTATAAACTATTTTTAATTAATAAATCAAATTAAACTGGTATGTTTTTAGTATATGTTTAAATGTGAGAAATAGAAATAAATATATTTTTAAGATTTTTTTAGTGCGGAAGTAGATCGTAAAGATCCCCGTCGATCCTAGGTCCTGGGTCTTTTTTTTATACATGTATATTGCAGCGTGGAACTTGAACTGTACTTAATGTTTTTAAACGCGTTGAAGTTAAACAATTGTGATAAATTGTGTTTTTATTTTCTTCTTAAAATAAAATAAAAAAAAAAATGTGTGAGGCTCTCACGCATTAGAAGTGAAACTTAAGTTCTAGAATGCATTGCTCTCTTTCATTTTTTGACGAATTTATTATTTCAGGATCAAGAAATGGCTATGGGAAATTTAATTGAAATATATATATATATAAATATTGCTACGCTAAGACAACCACATTTATTCCAATAAAAATAAATGTTTGTTTTGATTTGCTGGTCTTTAAATAAGATATAACTATTTATCTGTAAAAGTGTTACGCTTGGACGAGTCTCGAATCGCAAACTTCGTTAAACGATTTCACTATATGAAAAAATTAACTCTACCGCCGCCAAAGAAGTTTCACTTCAAAAATTATTTTCGTAAAGGAGTATTGGTAGCACAGTAAATTTTGAACATTTCAGAAGGGAAACGAATGTGTTAAAGATTATTTTTATTATTGCCTTCTGAACTGCGGCGACTGATTTCTAAGTAATGACGGCAGCGCTTCCCCAAGCAATAATAATGCAGTAATCAAACAACAAATAAATGAACAGACGGTAAAACTCGCCGAACTCCTCTCTTTTTTCATTATTTTCATGCACCCATTTTCTTTTTGGTGTTGTGTTTGTGTTGCTTGTCTCAAAGCAAACAGAAAAAGCAATTTTTCGTCGGAGGACAGTCCGCTCTCTGTGTGACCATCCAGTACGCGACGGGACAGCGTACTGTCCCCTTTTTGTGACAGGACAGGGCCTTTATATTACGTAAAAATGCGAAAGTAATTCCAACTCGTAATGTGTTACTTAAAGTAACACATTACGAGTTGGAACACGTCGTCGACGACGTCTTTCAATGTAATGTACTGACATTCAGGTCTACTTTTAGATTCAATTATTAAACTAAGATTAGATTTGTCCCTCTTAAATTAAAATAATGATACTCTACATCCCTGCCACTGTAGATCTGCATTGTTCTTACACACTAACATACTTCAAACTATTTATTATTTTATAAATTATATTAATGTTAAAATACGATGATTGTATTTTTAATTGTTTATCTAATATTAAGTAAATTAATTATTATTAGCCTTCCTGCACACATGTTTAATGACATGTTTTTACTATTAAAATAGCTTGTGTTGCTATTTAAAAAAAAATATGTGTGAGGTTCTTACGCATTAGAAGTGAAACTTAAGTTCTAGAATGCATTGCTCTCTTTCATTTTTTTAATTTTAGGATTAAGAAATGGTTATGGGTAATTTAATTGGAAAAAAAAAAAATTGCTACGCTAAGGCAACCACATTTATTCCAATAAAAATAAATGTTTGTTTTGATTTGCTGGTCTTTAAATAGATATAATACAATTAATCTGTAAAAATGTTACACTTGGACGAGTCTCGAATCGCAAACTTCGTTACACGATGTTACTATATGAAAAAATTCACTCTACCTCCGCCAAAGAAGTTTCACTTCAAAAATATCTCTTCAACGAATCCTTTTTGAAGTGAAACTTCTTTACTGGCGGTAGAGTGAATTTTTTCTTATAGTGACAAGTGACATCGTGTACTCATATTATGGTGACTATAGTTTCATATAGTGATTCGAGACTCGTCCAAGTCTAACATTTTTACAGATTAATTGTATTACATCTATTTAAAGACCAGCAACTCAAAACCAACATTTATTTTTATTGGAATAAATGTGGTTGCCTTAGCGTAGCAATTTTTTTTTTTTCCAATTAAATTACCCATAACCATTTCTTAATCCTAAAATTAAAAAAATGAAAGAGAGCAATGCATTCTAGAACTTAAGTTTCACTTCTAATGCGTGAGAGCCTCACACATATTTTTTTTATTTCTATACACCTACTTTGCAAATCCTGCAAAATGAACCCTTGTCAGTGAGAGTGAGAACTCATCTTTTAGAGAGGTTGATGCTAATTTAAGTAAGATTAAACTTCCTAGAATAAGAGAGATAATGATTTTAAAATAGGCATTAAATTAATTTCTTGTAATTGAGATTAATGCTTTTATAGAAATGATCAGTTAGTTCTTATTTATTACATATCAATGTAATTCCTAATTTATTTAAGTGTTCTTTCACATGTCTAATAGCGTTATAAATACTAAATTTGAGACTTTTTTCTAAAGCTTGCATGGTTAATGTTTGTTGAAGTTGTAATTTTAAATTTCGCGGTACTAAGTAGAACCTACCTTTTGGTTATAGTTGATCTTTGTTCTTGTTCTCCTCTCCGATGAGTTGTGTACTGCCATCTTTGTTCTTTGTATTCTGGTATGTGTTTCCTAATAAATATTGTTTAATTTAATGTTTAATCTGTTGATTATTACTACTCTGCCTTCAATGTTGTCCAACGAACTCGTCCTGAGCATTGGTAAAATGAACATTTCTACCAAATTTCAACGTTTCATTTTTCGCGGACACACAGACAGACACGAGACTAAAAATGTTCCCCCATGTCTGAAACGGATTTCTGTCATGGAATTTTTAAAATTGGAGACAAAAGTTTTTCATTCTCAAAAGTGAACACAATGCTTCCGTTACCTTCGGTAAGCTTGGAGGCAAATAAAATCCGGTATGGACAGGCTAACCCCCTTATGAAAAATATGGACGCCCTTGGTTTCTTGTAACTTATTTACATCTCATGTCACTTCTTTTTTATTGATATTTTTATTATATTTTGTATATTATTAGATGCTTTGATAATGGTTTCATGTTTTAGTCATCGAAACGCCACTTAATGAAAATTTGAAGTGCATATATTATGCATAATAACCTACGATATCAAAACAGTACTCTCATGAAAATACTTTCCTGCGTTATTTTTATCGAATATAGCCGCTAACATCACTTTATATAAATCTGGAGATGTATTTAATTATATGCTTGTAAAACCATAAAACTAGCATTGAGCATGTATAATATATATGTGTGTGAGTGTGTGGTGAGTAAATATCTCTCATAAACCAATTAATAATATTTAATACATTTAAATTTAAAAGGTTTAATAGTTATTTAGGCAACAAGGGAGAGAAGTATGTTTTCCTGCTCGAGGTTAAGTTTTCTCCTGAGGCACCGCCGAAGGAGATAACTGTAGTATTAGCTCTCGAGGCTTGCCGAGGGAGATAATCCCAAGAGCAGAAATACTTCGATCCATGTTGCGTATTAAATTTTATCTACGACTAGTGCACCATGGGTAATAGCTATTAAGTTTGTAGGTATAAAAGTTTTACCTACAAATTCACATAATTTAAACACCTTAAACTGATATTTAGTTACTTGATTTATTAAAATAACAATTTTTTTACTAAATATACGTTTTTGATTTAATTACGTTTAGTTTGTTTTTTTAATTTAAAGACTTTTTATAATAACCTAAAGTAACCTTCCCGAAAAATTAGTAAACAAAACAGCTAAAAAAACATTACTACCAACATAATACTTAAAATTTACCTAAAAAAAATACCTTTTAAGTTGGTATGATTGTTCTTTTACTCCCAAGGGAGGGAAGTAACACTTCCCTCCCTGTTATTAGCAATGTAAAGTCCACTTACAATGCAAGTCGTAGATAAAATCATTTTCACTTCTATACGGATTTTTCAAGTGAGAATGTAATAGGGTTTAAACACTTATCACGCAAACTGTGTAGTTAAGAGCATGAGTGGTATAAGTGTGAAAAAAAGTTTTAAACCATGATAATTTACAAAAATCAAAAGAAACGTAATTTTTATTAATAAAAAATCCACTTATTTTAAACATTAAGAACCTACATATAAATAAACATTATTCAGAATATTTTTCCTTTTTCAATAAATATCACAGTCTGAATAAGTTACAATTAGATTTGCAGAAGAAAAAAATATAACAGAAATTTTAGCATAAAATTGTAGTAAATACACAAATACAAATTATACTCACAAGTCAAAAGTATCACTAAAGCTTGGCATACAATATGTAGCAAAACCTGCTATATAGTATAATTGTACAGCAAACACTGCAAGAAAATACGTAACGGATATAGTATATTTAACATTGATTTTTGGGGAGGATTTAGAGGTTATACATCAGAAATCTTCCTATTCATTTAGGGTCTGTAAAAATCAAAAGAAAATGTTGTTATACCAAAGCTGTTTTTCAATTTTTTTAAGGTTTTGGTAGTAATCATACTGCAGAACGTTAAAGTTTTGCTAAATAGTGTACACCTGGCTTGTCCCTAACTAGTTTGCTATACTTTTGACAGGAAGTACTATACATATAAATATTACATTTTTCATTTGTTTGACATTAAACTTATAATGATAATTCTTAATTTTATGAAGTACAGGCAGTATTCATTTAAAAACTAATCTGTATAATGACGGTTTAACTCTAGCCTGAAAGCAAGATTATTAGCGATAATAATATGCCTGGAAATTTTTTGAAACCCAGGGAGGTGAGATATGTTTCATATTAAAGATCATATCAAGTGGATGAATGAAGAGGCTGATCCCAGGTTAAGAAAAACAATAAGGCCGATCGGCCACCAGAAGCTGAGCAGAGTGGACCGGAGTGAAGCTGAGTGTAGCTGAGTCCAAGGGGTGCGGCAACCGAAAGCGGAGCGGACTGTAGCGGAGTCTAGCTGACTCCGCTCTTTTTTCGTTTGCGTGAACTAAACTAGTACACCCAAAACTTTTAAATAAGATAAGAGATGATAAAACAGGATTGATACAAACTATCGGAGAGCTGTAACAGCCGAATTAAAACCCTTTTTTTAAATACGCCAACACTAAATAGAGATTGAAAGAGAGATTAGATGGCTAATAAGACAGAGAAAATAAAGAAAATAACTATTTAATTGTGATAAACGTTTCCACCAATTATTAATGTCGTCTTCAGTCAAAAATTCAAACAAACATATATAACAGTAATTCAAGGTAATTATAATTATTCATTATAAATTTTGACACATCCTTCTAATCCCACTGAAATCAAGTTTTAATTAAGAACCACTGTATAATAAGACGAATCTCCTCGATGAATAGTTGTTATGAAGATCACTTATACTACCTACCATTGATTTGTCTTTGTACTTATTGTTATTATATATTTTTTAGAATGTTATAAATTGTTACTAGTTTTGTTCAATATTTTTAATTTATATTTATACGAGTACATATTAACATTTACTGGTTTTTTCGATGTCGGTATGTTATACCAACGTGCCAACGTGCCATTGTTAAACGTCTTAACTGTTAACTTTTTTATTTTAGACCCTCTCTTATGGAGGTAGTATATTATATAATGAAACAATAATGACGTATGTAAGTATATTTTTTACTGAATGCAAATCTTAATTAAAACTTAATTTCAGTGGGATTAGAAATATTGTCAAAATTTAAAATTAGTAATTATAATTACTTTAATTTAATTCTTACATTCAACGAAATATGCTCCATGTCTGTGTGTCTGTGTGTCTGTGTGTCTGAAACGTACGACGATAACTTGAGTAAAAGTTGACCGATTTTTATGAAATTTGGTACACATGTTCATTTTACCAATGTTCAGGACGAGTTCGTTGGACAACATTATCTGTCCAAGCGTTTACGCGCAACGCTCGCGTAAACGTGCGGATCAAAATTAAAATTTGAATTTTAGGACGGGAAAAAATTCTATCTTTATCTATTCGATGAGACGATAATTTTTTGCAAATAACATTTTTAACAGCGACACCGCCATAAATTAATAAAGATCGTTAAAACACACATAATTATTGCAAAACGTTCGCTTCAATGACAGAGCCACGCGATGCCTAGTGTTATATATTATGCATGTTCGAATTTTAGAATAAAACAAGGCTGAAGATGACATTAATATAATTGGTCGAAACGTTTCTCAAACGAAATAGTGATTTTCTACACTTAATTAGCCATCTAATTTCTCGTTCATTTATCTACAAGAGTGTATTAATCAATTAATAAACAGTTCATTCATTTAATTTTTTAATAATATTATTGTTGTGGGTGGAGGGGGAAGCGGAGTCAGCTTCCAAAACCGACCGTCAAAGCTGAGTCGAGATGCGTCGCTAGGCTCAGCTTCGCTCCGCTCTGCAAGCGGTGGCCACCCCTACATTTAAAACAATGGGATTCGTTTTCACAAGCGGAGTCAACTACGCTCCGCTCAGCTTCTGGTGGCCGATCGGCCTAAGGGTTTACTGGTGTAAAGATGTAAAGATATTCATAAAAGTGGGGTATTAGGATGAATTACAATGGTAATTTGAAGTCTACTAGAAGTCTGGTAATGATATAATATGACATTGGCTCAACGTATATCAGATATACTAGCTACCTAACGAAACCGTCTATCAAGAGACAAAAACAACTGATTTTGTCTATCATGTTACTAATGTAAAATAATATGCCTTATATGTGATCGTGGAAGATTGAGAAGGCAATACAATTAAGAGTAGTAAATAGCTGTCAATTGAGAAAGGCTGGACATATGACACGATAAGTCATATTAGAACCCATACCTTGGACCCTTGCCCTTAGCAAAATTCCAGGGGAAATAGTATTTTTTTCTGTAATACTACTTGTCAGAGGCTACATTATTTAAGAAACCTTCTCACCTTCACCAGCTATCATATCAGAGATATCACTAATGTTTGATTTTTAACTAAGTGGTCAAAGTAAAGAAACCTTCCCATTAAAGATGCAACCTCCAAAGAAAGGCTAAAAATAAACATGGAGGGTGTGGTAGACCGAGAACTAGATAGTTGGATGGAATTTAATAGGATACAGAAAATAGAAAATAACAAGGATCGGGATAATTGGCAGGAAAAGAGTTTAAGCTTTGCAATGGACATAATATCAATCAACCCCACAAGAACGTGTGCATCTAAGTTATGGACCAAAACACTTATTACTCACAGCAGACACAGAACACAATCATTTTACGAAAACTGCCTGCATTAAAAATACCTTTTTGTAATGAAATTAAAAAAGAAAATTAATGACATATTTATTTCATAATTAAGTGTTTCATTAAATACATATTTATATTTTTAAAAATAAAAAGAAGAATAAATAGATTAACTTGAATAATAAAAATCATGAATAAGACAATAATAATAATCATAAGAATAATAAAATGCATTATTAACATTACTTCCTCTACATTTATAGTATATTAGAAAGAGAAATTCATTATGTCTTATTAAAAAAACAACATTAAGATAATATTATAAGATTCAGAATAAGTTTAAAGAAAAAGTGCAAAGAATTCTCATTTTAATCAAAAATGTATTTACCACTAATATTAAATTTTAAATTAACACACCATATAAGATCAAGTAGCATGATAAAATCACTTTTTTTATTTTATTAATTTAATTTAAAAAAAACAATTCAGTTAAGGAATTAAGGCTAAAACATACAATCATGTAAGAGCAAATAGATAAGTTGGTGAAAAAAATAATTGCTGTGTTTACTATTTGTACTTTTTAGTTTTAATAATAATAATAACTTTGATACATAATTAATAATAAACTTTTTTTCTTAAGTTGAGATTTTAAAAGTGATGGACTTATTGCCAAAAATATCATATTCCATTTTTTTCCTCTCATACATAAACTGATAATTTTGGTTCAATTTTGACTGCAGGTTTTTTAAGTGCTTGCAACCATATGTGATAGGCAAACACACAAGTGTCATACATAATTTGGCCAGAGTGGAGGACCAAGTCTACAACAACTGTACACAGGGAGAGCTAAAATTTATGGCTACGGTGAAGTAGCTATAAAAGAGACATTTGAGATGGTTGAAACATCTAAATTTATAATGAAATGGGGAAAAGAAGTAGATCACGTAAATGGAAAAAATCATGTGTAGCTCATGTGCCAAGATCAAGGAATGCCCAAAATCAGGGTGTGGTTGGCTCCATTTTTACATTGAAGAATGTTTGATAAAGGATGTAGTAATCACCACATTCAGGATTTGTCATTGGTGTTTTTTTCTCCACAAAGCTCTTTCTTTAATTTGCTTTAAACAGAGGTTTTTATCATAACTTAAAGAAAATTATATAAAGGAAAATAAGTATATCGAATAAATAGACTAATATTCACACTTTAAAAGGATGTGTTATGAAACCCTTTAAATAAAGAAATATTTTAAAATTTAAAAACACTCATTTTCGAACCAACTTAATGTCCAATGTTTAATCACCATCCTCTAATTATTCACAAAATAATTCAATTATAAAAGTAAATTCATTCGAATCATTATTACCTTAAAAATTACAAATATCTTAAGTGCTTCATCCTCTGTTAATAACTTTTTTTTCAAAAGAATATAATCAAAGTTGCATTGTGAAATGCAAGCGCACAAAATTTAAGTCTTTTGGGATTTTGGTTTTGTTTTCTTTTTCTTTTATATTGATATAGTAGACATTTTCATTCATTATGATCATGCTGGGCTTGAGCTTCTGTCCATGCACTTTGTACCATTTCTACGAGGGACTTCCATCCTGTCGATTTTGTTACTAATAATGCAACTGCACCCATTACAACAATCCATGCGACGGCCAGCCAATAATCTGGTTCTTTTGTAAGTACTGAAGGAACTGGTCCACCGAAATCACTTGATGATACAAACATTTTCTCAACAGGAGCCATACCTGTAAAGGGGAAAAACATAGAATTAATATAATAGATAAAAAAATTAGTCTTGGTATTGTCAGTATCAAATTCATATTTAAATTTTAGGATAGTGAGGATCATTCAAAAGTCAAACTAGTGAATATACCGACATTTGGGAAACGTTTATTACTTCTTCTAGCCTTCGAAAAGCACAAAACATGTACACGGCTTTTCTATTCCCTCCAATATAACATCTCTAGTTTTCACACCGATAGATAGAAATGATAGGAGCACTTTCAGTGGCACCCAGTGGCGGCGCCAGGGCCGGGCGAACCGGGCGACTGCCCGGGGCCCCGCGCTTCGGGGGGGCCCCGCGGCAGGTCCCCTTCACTGATTTTTCGGATTTATTTTTATTTTTTTACTTTCGAATTACAAAATTAAAATCTGTGACAAAGTATTATTTGTTAATTAGTTAATTAATACAAAAAATATAATATAGTAAAACCTTACTAAAACGGACCCTGTATAACACGAAAACCAGCCTTAACGGGAGAAAATACGGTAACCTGTGTCACGAAAAGATTATAGACAGGCAAATTAGGGTGAACTCTGTGAGACAAACGCGGTGTTATTTTGTGTTGTATTCTTGTTCGAAATAAAACCAGGGTGTGAGCTAAGGATGATAAAGGGGATGAAAAGGCATATCTAGAAATGTGTGAGTTTATGAGAATTATAAAATAAGTGTAAGAGTATACTATATAG
>KZ652154.1:89018-117129 GCA_001010745.2 Gerris buenoi
TTTTTTTTTTTTTTTCGTTCTTCAGTTACCTATGTTCTTTAGGTTATTGCTTAAATTTTTATTTAATTTTTAGTCTTTAAGTTATTGGTCATTTTTTATTTCATGGCGTCCTTGCTGATTCCTTTCACTCCAAAGGCGCCCTACGTAAGACTATAACAATAACAGCTACACACTTTGCAAATATTGGCGAATATAATAGATATTTAAGTAATTACTGGATTAATTGAGATGGGTTTTCCATCTTAAGTGATACTGGGCGCCCTCGTCTGTTGTTGTAAATTACCAGGCGCTGCGCCAGGGCAGGCAGCCCCCCCCTCCCTAGAGCCGTCACTGTGGGGCCGGTAGGCCGGCGGGCCTGTCCGCCCCTGCATTCACCCAAAAATTCACATAAAAAAAATTTACCTCAACTGATAGGGTAGCTAGAGAATTATCATTTAAACATTTGATGAGCGTAGAAACATTTTTTCCATCAGAGCCACCGGTGGAATTAATGACGGATGTATCATTTTCAACAGGTTTACCAGTCTGGATGCCTTGATTGACGACATCCGTCGAGCTTAAATCCTTTAAGATATTTAAGTCTGATTTTCCGGCAGCCAAACCATTGTGATCAAGTTGCCTCTGAAATTAAAAAGTAATATAATATTTATTTAATGTAAAGTTTTTGCATGATAAATAGAAATTTAACACATACCTTGCAGTGTTCTCACTCAGCTTTTTTTAAAAAAGAGTACCCAAACAGTTCCTAAAATAAAAACAAACTACATCCACCAGCATATCGCCTGGCTTGCAGCTTATGATAAAACAAGCCCTTAACACCTTAAACTTATAAGTATAAATTAAGGATAGACTTGCTTGCATAATGAATGATTAAGCTTTTTAATATGATACATACTATATACTAGCTCGTTGTGAGCATAAGTAATCGGTGCCTCAGTTTAAACTGAGTGCTATTAACTAAGTCTTACCAACTTAATATTAATGTTGGTCACTAATAATAAAGACCTTTACACTGCTTTTTATTCCGTATAATTGATAGTTTAAAACGTCTTTATTTACCTATTAGACAGTTGTTAGAAAGTGCCTAAACATAAAAGGGTAACTTGAATTTTAAGAGAAGTGTCGGACTCAGTTTTTTTCAAGAGTAATTTTAGTAGGAAAAAGTAAATACCTGAAAACTTTTGATAAACCTGCTGACAGAAGGCACGTCAGACGGGAATATGGTACCCTCTGGTTTCTTTGTTCCACTATTTTCACGCAAAGGGCCGAATTCATTTGATGAATGTATACATTTGAAAATAGTACCTGAAACAGTTAAAAAAATAATATTGTTTTAGTATTGAAAATGTATATTAATCTATTAAAGTTCATAATAATATTAATAGTCAAAAGGAAAAATAATTAATTTCACAGACAGACGCAATATTAAATAATTATACTTACATAAAATGAAAATATTTAAAGTTTTTAAACAAATAAGCATGTTCAGCTAACGAAGTACACAACATGGACTTAAATAAAAATCATTTAGATAAGAGAAAATTATTTAAACTTACTAATTACACCTAAATTAATATTAAACAAACATTCGTAAATTCATAAACTACGATTTTTTATTTTAGTACTATCCTATCCTATCAATCTGTAAAATAACCTTCGTCCGTAACCTGCAAATAGTTGAAAACCTTCCTCGCGTCATCTGACAGAAATAAGCGGGATTTTGAATTTTCTTACGATGTTACCATAAATCCTCGTGAGTTGTTTATCAACTTTCTTGTTTTATGTTTCAAATAAATTCAGCTTGAAATAAGACAAATGTGTGCATTACCAGCTCCGATTAAAAAATTAGACGAAAATGTTGTTAATAGAATTGCTGCGGGTGAAGTTATTCAAAGACCGGCTAATGCTTTAAAAGAATTATTAGAAAATAGGTAACTTTAATTGACAACAAAAATAATGTTTAAAAGTTTGGTTTTTATTACTACATTTTGTGAGTTTTTATCGATTTTCTTTTATATTTTTGCAGTTTAGATGCCAAATCAACTAATATCAGCGTCATTTTAAAGTCTGGTGGACTCAAGTTGCTACAGGTATTTTTTTACGATTTCTCTTGCCTCGCAATCCTATTTTCAGCATACTTGTTTGATTCTTTGTTATTCTATTTATAATCTAAATTATTTTTGTTCAGTTTTAACTATTTAATTCAGTTCTCTTCAAAATTCTTCATTATGTGCCCAACCTTCTCCTTTCTTTGTATTGGTATGCATATTCTGCCTAAAATCTAATTATACTTTTGTACTGTTTTTCTCCTTCTGTCCAAAATCTTCTATCCAAGATACTGTTACTCTTGCTTACTTTATTTAATTTAATAATCTTTCTTTCAGTCAGCAGTTTTTTTTTTTAAAGATTTCAATGGCCTCTTGCAAACCTGTTGCTTTAGTTTGACATTGATAGTTCAGCTTGTTCAGAATTGTTGATCTCCCTGTTTTTGACTGCTCATCATTCTACCGCAGTTTGACTGATACAGGTCGATCCTCAACATAAATTTCACATGTCCTTATTACTGGTCTTGAGAAAAGCAGTTAACTTTTTGTAATCTGGTTAATGGTTTTGATTTGATGTTTTTTTAGGACATCTGAAATTATTAGTTGTTCCATAAGCATACAGGAGATGGGTGTTCACTGTGGTACATGGTGTTATCTTGGTGTTCATGGCTTGTGTTGGTCTCTAGTTTATCTATGGCTTTGATAACCTGATTATCTTGAAGCCATATTTTTTTAAGGCTGTTTATAATGTGGCCTTTTCCTCTTCCATGTCTGCAATGTGGAACCCTCGAGTGATTAAGGTGTTTACGCCCACGTTCTTTTGAGCTAAATTGTGATAAGAATCTGTATGGAGGTAAATGGTCTAGGTCTGCCTATGTTTAAATGGGTGGGTTTGCGATAGACTTTATGACCCATAGTACCATCAGGTTTCCTTGTTACCAACACATTCAAGAAGGGTAAACTTTTATCTTTTTCTATTTCTAGAAGGAATGGGTTTAGAGCTTCCTTTCTGTGGCTCCATCATCGTTTTAATTTAATTTTATTTTTTTTTTAACCTTTTTACTATTACTTTTATTCTGTCAAAAATCTTCTATTCTCTGATTTATAAAGCAACCCCTATACGATCAAGCCGCTTGATCAAAACAGCGTGTCAAGCAATGGTGTCAAGCATGATTGATAGTCTAGGAACCTGTTTGATGCTAGTCAAGCCTTGACAGAGATTGATGGAAAGTTTGAATGAGCAAGCGGCTTGACAGGGCGCATGATAGTCTAGAGCAATTTTGATCAAGCATTCTGTCAATCACCTGCTCGACACCCCAAATCCTGATTCTAAACCATGGTCTCTAGACCAGGGGTCGGCAACCCGGCGCCTGCGGGCGCCGTGGTGCCCTCGGTGGACTTTTAATGCGCCCCCACTGACCTAAAGGTTAAAAAGACTATATAGTAGGGTAATAGACTAATAACGGGAAAAATAAAAACAAATATTTTTTACTTTCGAAATTGTAAGGGCTTAAAGTTTAGAAAATAATAAAAACATTGGTCATTTTTAAAGACATGTACATTTTTTATTTCTAGTTAATTTTATTTATAATTGTGAAAAGACTATTCTTTGCCGTATATTCAAAATCGCAAAAAAATCCTACAAATACCTCTTTGTTGAAAAAAATAGTGATATTTTTGACTCTGAGGTAATGCAAAAGAAATTTATTTGACACGTTGCGGTTTAGAATTTTGTTCTTGCAAGTGACCAAACAAAGAAAAGCAGGTAAACTTAACAAATGTATAAAAGGAAAACACGATATTGCAGCTTTCCGCCCATTACAAGATGATTTTTCAGCTGCAATAGAGGTGGCTGCAAGTCGCGAAACTAACCAATTTGGGTGTGCTATTTCCACTAAAGACCATTTGAATTTAGACTTCCAATACAAATATTGGCATCAGGGACCTTCATTTTAAAGTTGTCCCAATAAAACCATCTCGCTTGTTGGATTAGTTTGGGACATAATATAAAGTCTTAATACCCGGTCGCCACAGGTTAACCATCGCGAATGGCTGAGGGGTCCAGGATCCTTAATTGCTAATTCTGGATCACCGAGTCCAGTATTAAAATTGCGAGTCTTTTTTAAATTTAAACCNATGTGCTTATAAGTAATTAATTCTACCATTAATTAAAGGCCATCCAGACTCTATTATTAGGAATCAATCTTATTTTTCCCCCTCATTTAATTTTTTCATTTATGAATTATTCTTATTATCAGGGCAACATACAAAGATGAAGATTTAAAAGGAGCCCCGAAACCCTGTGCTGGGAATCAAGGAACTATAATCTCTGTAGAGGATCTTTTCTATAATATTCCAACACGTAAAAAAGCGTTTAAAAGTCCATCTGAAGAACACTCCAGAGTTGCTGATGTTGTGAGTATTTTTTATTATTATAACGTTTTTATTTTAGATTACTTAATTTTTAAAACACATGCTGTCCTTTATTATTTACTAAAAACTTAAATATTTTAATATAAATCTAAATACCACAGACTGACTGAATAACTCATTGTGGTTTCTCAGGAACCAATTAAAGTTCAATATTGAAATTTTGATAGTTTTTCTGTATAGTTAAATGTTTTATTTAATCTGATATTTTTAGCTAAAATGGCAACATCACAGTCATTGTCTTGTATTTCTAAATTCTCAAAACTACTCTCTATTTATGTAAATCCAAATAGTGCTGATTAAGACTTTAAGACTCACTCTCTCTTCAAAAGTTCTTAAAAAAAATTAATTAAACTATAATCTTGAAATTTAGCAGGTAATTCAATTTAATGTTGCATTAAGTAACAATCTTTATTCTAATTTTAATGCCCTCTTTATATTATTTACTAGACATTATAGCAAGACCATATTCTTCAAATCCCAGCAATGACAGGGATCCACTAATTTTATAAAATGCTTCAGAAGTTTAGAGCCTGTATCTAAAGGTTGGTGATGTGGATCGGAGAAAAGGCTATTTTTTACATATATTTCTTGTGTAATAGCTTATTGGGGTCGGCAAATTATCTTTGATGGGATACTTGATGCGCCCCAAGGGGGCTTGAAGGCCGTGTCAATTAGCTTGATGCGATGTTTTGATCAAGTGACTAGATCGTGTAGGGGCTGCTTAACTCTAATTCAATTCTGGTTAAATTCTTCAAACCTTCGGACTTTTACTTTCATCCTCATCCTACCCTAGATCTAATATCATTTATACTGTTATTTTGATTCAAATTCTTCTATTCTTTGTAATGGACTATTATTATGTCCAAACTTATCTACGTAACTGCTAGGGTTTGTGTTCCCCCTCCTTATATTCATATCAGCTTTATGAGATTTTTTTCTTTCCTTTTAGTGTTGACTCTCAATTTGAACTGTTCTATCAATAAATTTTATATATTAAAATGTCAAACAATTATAAAAGTTGTTTAGAAAAGTAATCAAATTACATTTGCCCATTTAAATATACAGGGTGGCACAAAAGTATGGAAACCCTTGAATAACTCGACAGAAATGCATTTTTTTGAAAAAAGTTAAATACAAAAGTTTCAGGATTTTTCCTTAGCTATTCAATGGTGACCTTGAATTTGACCTTAAACTTGCCCTTAAGGGTCATTTGAAGGTCAACTTTGTTATTTTAAATGGGAACCCCCATTTTTTATTGCAGATTTGAAAAGAGCAGGAAATTTTATGAAAAATATGACCTTGACCATGTCCTTGAGCATGCCCTTTAAGGTCATTCTAAGGTCAAAATTGTTTTTCCAATGGGAAACCCTAATTTGTATTGCGGATTGCGAAATAACCAAATTTTTCCCATTAACAGTGGCCTTGACCATAGCCTACACAACGCCCTTGACCATGACCTTCAAGGTCATTTCAACCCTTCCCCCTCTCCTTTTTTATTAATTTATTTGTTTTTAGTACTTTAATTAATTTTTTTTTTGTCGTGGTCTTATTTCTGGTCATAGTCAAGGATGTGGTCCACCTTCAAAAAAAAAAATTAATTAAAGTACTAAAAACAAATAAATTAATAAAAAAGGAGAGGAGGAAGGGTTGAAATGACCTTGAAGGTCATGGTCAAGGGCATTGTATAGGCTATGGTCAAGGCCACCATTAAAGGTAAAATGTTAGTTATTTCGCAATCCGTAATACAAATTAGGGTTTCCCATTGGAAAAACAATTTTGACCTTAGAATGACCTTAAAGGGCATGCTCAAGGACATGGTCAAGGTCATATTTTTCATAAAATTTCCTGCTCTTTTCAAATCTGCAATAAAAAATGGGGGTTCCCATTTAAAATAACGAAGTTGACCTTCAAATGACCCTTAAGGGCAAGTTTAAGGTCAAATTCAAGGTCACCATAGCTAAGGAAAAATCCTGAAACTTAACTTGAATAGCTAAGGAAAAATCCTGAAACTTTTGTATTTAACTTTTTTCAAAAAAATGCATTTCTGTCGAGTTATTCAAGGGTTTCCATACTTTTGTGCCACCCTGTATATCTTCTATGGTGGATGCAATTACCTCTCAATTATTCTATGGCTTTTTTCAGATTCAAGACAACGGAACAGGAATTAGGAAAGATGATTTGGAGATAGTGTGTAGAAGATTTACAACTAGTAAACTATGTCAATTTGAAGATCTTTCATCGATCGCTACATTTGGATTCCGAGGAGAGGCTTTAGCTAGTATTAGTCATGTAGCTCATTTAACAATAACTACAAAAACATCGGATTCACCATGTGCTTATAAGTAATTAATTCTACCATTAATTAAAGGCCATCCAGACTCTATTATTAGGAATCAATCTTATTTTTCCCCCTCATTTAATTTTTTCATTTATGAATTATTCTTATTATCAGGGCAACATACAAAGATGAAGATTTAAAAGGAGCCCCGAAACCCTGTGCTGGGAATCAAGGAACTATAATCTCTGTAGAGGATCTTTTCTATAATATTCCAACACGTAAAAAAGCGTTTAAAAGTCCATCTGAAGAACACTCCAGAGTTGCTGATGTTGTGAGTATTTTTTATTATTATAACGTTTTTATTTTAGATTACTTAATTTTTAAAACACATGCTGTCCTTTATTATTTACTAAAAACTTAAATATTTTAATATAAATCTAAATACCACAGACTGACTGAATAACTCATTGTGGTTTCTCAGGAACCAATTAAAGTTCAATATTGAAATTTTGATAGTTTTTCTGTATAGTTAAATGTTTTATTTAATCTGATATTTTTAGCTAAAATGGCAACATCACAGTCATTGTCTTGTATTTCTAAATTCTCAAAACTACTCTCTATTTATGTAAATCCAAATAGTGCTGATTAAGACTTTAAGACTCACTCTCTCTTCAAAAGTTCTTAAAAAAAATTAATTAAACTATAATCTTGAAATTTAGCAGGTAATTCAATTTAATGTTGCATTAAGTAACAATCTTTATTCTAATTTTAATGCCCTCTTTATATTATTTACTAGACATTATAGCAAGACCATATTCTTCAAATCCCAGCAATGACAGGGATCCACTAATTTTATAAAATGCTTCAGAAGTTTAGAGCCTGTATCTAAAGGTTGGTGATGTGGATCGGAGAAAAGGCTATTTTTTACATATATTTCTTGTGTAATAGCTTATTGGGGTCGGCAAATTATCTTAACCACTGGCCAAACATTGGCCATATGATGGGGTGAAACTCATCAATAAAACAGCATAAGATTGTTGTATATAGAGAATATTTTCCCCCACATTCCATTTGTATGTAATTCTCTTGTTAATTTTTTTTTATTATTTTTTTCAAAAAATGTTATAGATCAGCAAGTATTCAATTCACAACCCTAGTGTTGGATTTACACTTAAAAAGCATGGTGAAAATTTGTCTGATGTGAAAACAAATCCTAATTCAACCCATGTTGAAAATATTAAGTTAATTTATGGAAATAACATTGCAAGGTATTGCTTGATTTTTAATTTTAGTTTATTTTAGTATTATTTTGCAATTACATATTTTCTTTCAATCGAGTCCATTTATTATTGTTTTATGTCTTTGTTTCAGTGACCCCACCATGAAGGGGGGAGGGGCTTCAGCCCTCTGCCGCCAAACAAATATGCCAACTTAATAAAATACTGTTTACTAATGCAAAATGCTCGTGGTGAAAAACACTACTGTATTCTTATATTATTATTTATTTATTTTATTTTTTTCAGAGAACTGTTAGAAATAGAGGCAAGTGATGATATATTTAATTTTAAAGTGAAAGGTTATATTTCTAATGTTAATTATTCAACTAAGAAGCAAATTTTTATTTTATTCATCAATAATCGACTTGTTGATTCTCAAGGTAAAGCCACCAACAATTGGCCATTTATGATTTTTATAAGACAAAAAAAAACAATAAAACATATACTTTACAACTGTTTCATTGTAGGTTTGCGTAAGGCGATTGAAAATGTGTACAGTGTATATTTGCCTAAAGGATCTCATCCATTTCTCTATTTAAGTCTTACTTTGGATCCGAAAACAGTTGATGTCAATGTTCATCCTACAAAGCACGAAGTGCACTTTTTACACGAAGATAGTATAATTGAAAATACAAGGCAATCAATTGAAAAGAAACTTCTCGGTGCCAATACATCACGTGTTTTCTACACTCAGGTTAATAGGATTTCACAACACTCTATCTGAATTGATGAAATTTTTTGTTACAATTTAGGCAATGATTAAATCTTGAAGGAGAAGAAGTTTTTACTACTGGAAGCCTTTCGAGAAGTCTTGACTTCTCCTTGGATGATTACTCCCTCTCACATTCCTGAATGTCTATAAAGTTGCAACATAGTAAACACCTCACATGCAGGTGCAAATCTTGTTTACCAAATGTTTTCTAAGCAAAACTCTCCGACCTTCTAAAGAAACAACCTCAGTTTGTCCATATCAGAATGTTTAGGCCTTTTTTAGGGTTTTGTAGATACTTCTCAAAACCCTTATGCCGAGGGTGATGTGTCCGTCTATCCGTCGCTCTTTGGTTCATAGGGCCCGAACCGTTCAAGCGAAAGTGCTGAAATTTGGAACCCTGGTGCAACTTTTTGACCCAACCAGAGGAAAAATATACAGAAGTCCATAATTAGATTTGCGCATGCGCAATTCAAAAAAATGTGGTAAACTCAAAAATTTACATTTTTTTAAATTTTTGAGTGGGGTATCAAATGAAAGCTGCTGAAGAGTAGAACACAAATATATATATGCTTTTTTAAATTTTGCATTCCTTATAGGGGAAAAAAATCAAAATATACCCAAAAAAAATTTTCCCCCCCCCAACCACTATAGATTGGCTGGTGCTAAAATTTCGAAATAATTCATGCTAATGCCTTATTGTTGGGCGATGAAAATTCCGGGAGTTGATCCCAAATTTTTAAAAATTGTCAATTTTGGGCGCGAAATAGTGAAGTGCGCCCAAAATTTTATTTTTTTAAAATTTTGAGTTGGGTATCAAATGAAAGCTGCTGAAGAGTAGGACACAAATATATATTTGCTTTTTTAAAGTTTGCATTCCTTATTGGTTTATTACTGATAAAAAACATTGTGACCCCCCGGGGAATCGAACCCGGACTCTTGAGATCGAAGACCAGAAATCATAATTACATAATGGGTATGCTTACTCATCTACAAAACCCTAAAAAGTACTTGGGGCAAGTACTTCCCTGTGATTTTTTATGTATAACTTACCTTGAGATAGAGCTGCATCCCTTTTGTGGTTTGGACTGAAAGCAACAACAATTATAGCTGACGCCTGGAGCTGTATATTTAAATTTCTCTTTTGGAACAAAAGTTTTATTGGATATTTCTGTGTGTGACAGCTAATTAAAGTCTTTTTCTTTTCCTATGTAGATTATTTTATCTTTTTTCTTATTCCCTTTTAATTATATAAAAGTTTATGCTTATTGACATATTTTTATTAGTTTAAGATAAGGTTTAAATTGATAGTGCTTGTACAGTCAACTGGAACTAACTCAAACCGCGATAATAGAAAATTTGATCATTCAAATTTTTTGGGTTATCCCTTGATAAATTGAGCTAGAATTATTCTTCTTGATAATTCCAATTTTGTGGTCCCTTCAGAATTATAAAGTCAATTGTATTTTAAATTGCTATTTTTTTTTTTTTAAGGCTAAATTGCCAGGAGTTGACGTTGAACTGACTTCAGCTGTGCTTGAAAAAACTGCGGAAACTTCGAGCCAGAAAAATATGGTTAGAACTGATTCAGCCATTCAGAAACTCGATAAATTTCTTACTAATAAAAAAGAAGATTTAAGTCAAAAGAAAGAAGATGAAGTATCCACACCGAAAGAACAAGATAGTCAACAACAACCTGTTACATTAGACTCGGTTCATTCTAAAAAATCACACAGGTCAGAATTTCTAATTTATTTTAAAAATACTTATTTATAATACTTAAATCTAGTTAACAACATATACTACGTTCACACATCGTTTTGAAAGCGTTTCGGATCCAATTCGTTTTCGAAACGATCCGCGTTTTTACAACAAAAAATACAGGTGATCGAAATATTTGTTTTCGATATTTCATAACTCTGACGTCATGAGTAAAACCTTATTTCTTGTTACCTAATAAGTCCGCGTATTTTTACATTTTTTATTTACAAGTTATTAAAAGTTTTTACAGGTTCTTTATAGTTTTAACTTTTGTTTAATAACGTTTTTGCAGTCGTTTTCAAAACCGTTTCCAAAACGATGTGTGAACTTAGTAATAGTTCCCTCTAGCTTTCAAAATTGCTGTGCAGATTAGTTGCTCAAATAAGCTCTTTTTACTTTCTCTTATAGAGTAGTTTTGGAGAGAAAGTGTTGTGATGGTGCAAAAATGTAATTCCTTTTAGTCCAAAAAATTGGTTTGAAAAATGTCTGAAAAAAGACTGGTTAGAATGAACTTCAATGAAGAATGAAGAGTTCAGTAAAACTCACAGGAGGTTTAATTTAAAATGTCTAACCATTTGCACGTATAAATTACATTCAAAATAAATTAATGATTATTTTAAATTAAACCTTGTGTGTTTTAATTATGGTGTGTAATAGTTATCATCATGCTTGATTACCACAGGTTCAGAATAATCCTACCACAATGTGTAATGGAGAAATTAGTTTAAGCTCTAAATTTGTGGGAGGGGGGGAATGAAAACTTTTCTGACAATTTTGACTATGTGAGAAGTCGGATGTGATCCTCACGAAGGAAAAATTATTTTTATGCTTAATTTTGATAAAACATTCTATAATATTTAAATGTGACTACAACAACTCTAAACAATTAAGAAATGGAACACACTGGATCAAGTAATTATTTTGTGGTATATAAGAAATGTTAGTACTAGTTTTATGAGACAGGTTTCTTAAACAAAAATCGGCTTATAAAAATTTGAATGCACGTGTTTAATAATGTTATTTTTGGCTTTAGACGTGTGATAGAATTGGGAAGTGTGCTGAAGTTAAGGAAACAAGCCGAACTGTCGTGTAGTCTTGGTCTAAGGGATATATTAGCTAATCATACATTTGTTGGATGTGCAACCTTATATAGAGCTTTGATACAACATAATGTCTCTCTCTATCTGGTCAGGACTCAGAATCTTATGTAAGTAATTTTTCAACGAGTTTCTCATTTATTAATTTTATTATTGCAATTACAAAAATTCAATTGTAATGGATTAACTACTTGAAGATATTTTGTGTCAAAAAAAAAAAAATATGTTGATGTCATTATAAATTCTAGGTCTTCTGGTGGTGACCCCGTCATGTTTGATGTATGTCGGAATGCTCATCAAAAGTGACGTGGTCACCATAAGACACTAGAAGTTAATGATGTTGAGTCTGTATTTTTTTATTTTTTTTTATTTCTTTTTTTTAAGTTGAAACTACTAAACTGGATTTAATTTACCACAAAAGTCTGTCCGTGAGCATACTTCTCTGAGTTTCTCTTGATTAAATTTTGTTTCAACTAAATTATGTAACAATGATTTTTTTTTTTTTTTTNTTCCTAGACCCAGTTAATTACACACTAAAGCATACTAGCCACAATTAGTAAAGTAAAACTATATTTTTATAATCACACCACATAAATGCCATTAAATTAGATAAAATGACATCTGATTTCTGCAGTTTACTTAAATCAACGAAGGAAATAGTAGGTTGGCTGCACTAAAGTCAGTCACAGCCACACAGGAAAAAAAAGAAAAATATATTTAAACCTCTTTAATTCCAATTTATCCAAGTTATTTTAAATTACTGCAGTTACCCTTATTTTTGTTAAACTATATCAATAAATAATTTGATTATAAAAGCATCCTATTTGTTATATAAAGTAAAAAAAAAACTATCTAGGTTTCAATAATAGAGATAGATTAAAATTATTAAGAAGAGATATATTTTTTGTAAAACGTAATTATATTTAATCACTATAATTGTGGCTGCGGTGATCAATTTAATTCCCTATTCAGTGTTTCCCTAGTTAGAGGTTTTTGTTTATTTAATTTTATATAGTTTATTATTAACTTTTTTACTTCCTCTTATAAAGAGAAAGTATTGTTGATGGCACGAAAATTCGATTCTGATGGATTTACATGTTTTTGAGATCCCCTGAGTCCAAAAAGTGGTTTTTACAAAATGTCTGACTGTCGTCTGTCAGTACAGGCGTCTGGTGTCCGTGAGCATACTTCTCTGAGTTTCTCTTGATTAAATTTTGTTTCAACTAAATTATGTAACAATGATTTTTTTTTTTTTTTTCATAGTGAGGAACTTTTTTATCAAACAATGCTACTTGACTTTGGAAATTTCGGAATAATTAAGTTTACTGTAAGTTTTTTGCTTTAATGATTATTATTTTTATTTATTCATACTTATTACTTCAACACTTTTTGTATCGATTTCACAAAATGTTTTTTCAGAAACTGAAATTTCACAAAAATGTTGCCAGATTTTCTCAAATAAATGGCTTTACCATCAAAAATTAGTTTGACTATACTATTTGCGGTAATTTACTAAATGGTAAAAAAAAAAAATACTAATAATTTGCTTGGTTACAATTTAAATATGTTATGTATAACTGAATATGAGAGAAATATAAAAAAAATGTTTTACCCATTGTTTAGGTAAGAAAATTAAACTGTTAGACTAACTTCCTACTGAGAAAGCCTCTTAAGAGGTGGTGTGGGTTCGGCTCTCCAATCCACTAAAATTCACACCCTATACCTTGGTAGAGTGCATTATAGAACTGTTTGCGCCTTCTTTCAAGCTGGTGTCTTCTATGTTGGTCTATGTGGGCAGTATTTTTTTTTTCTCATTCACCTCATTTGTTTAGACCAGAATCCCTCATTAGGAGATTAGTTAATTTTATTTTTTTATTTGTAAGAAAGGTCAAACACTATAATAGTACAAATTTAGTAACATAATTTTTTTTTCTTTATTAATTTCAGAGTCCCTTGCCACTAAAAGAAGTTTTATTACTTGGTTTGGATAATCCAAAATCAGGTTGGTCAGATGAAGACGGAGATAAAGAGGAAATTATAGAGAAAATGTCAACACTGCTTATGTCCAAGTCTCGTCTTTTACAGGATTACTTCTCTTTGGAAATAGATGATTTCGGCCAAATACACTGTATACCTTTACTCCTTGGTAAGAATTATAGAGATTACTTTTAAAGTACTAGTATGTTCGTCCACAATGTTTTGCACTGCGCTTTTAAATTGATCAAACCGTTTTTCTAGACCACCTTGTGGTAAATTCTAGCATTTTTTAAGTGGTACCAACCTGATTTCACTACACGCTAATGTAGAACGATCACATAGCTTCCCTTACCTATGGTAAGCTCGGAAGCAAAACAATAACTTATTACCCTGAATGTATTTTAATGAGCTTTTACTTTCTTTTCTTTAGATGGATATTGCCCTGATTTGGATTATTTACCTTTGTATTTCCTAAGACTTGCTTGTGATGTCGATTGGTCTGCTGAAATGCCCTGTTTTGATACTTTCTGCAGGGAAACGGCTAAGTTCTACAGTTTTATATCTCAAAGTAACGACAAGGTAATGTAAATGTAATATAATTTGTGGAAATAATTTAAATTGATTAATAATATTAATATTATTTCTTCTTACATAATAAGTCTAATATCAGTGATAATGTGAGTCTATACTGTAACTTCCATACTGTCATTGGATAGCCTTATAATTTCTATATAGAGTTAGTGTCCCTCTATTTTTAATCAATAAGTGCTTAATTCAATAAAAGCTCTATGGACATCCAGACCTGATGGTGGAGGTAAAAAGAGGTAGACTGTGATGGGCAGAACACCTCCAAAGACTTCAAGAAAATTCCGCATAAATTGTTCCAAGGGAGGCCCAGAATAAAATTTACACTCCTGAAAATAGTTAAGATACTACTTGTATAAGTTATTTTTAATGTTTTAAATGGTGTTTTTATTTTCTCTATTTTTCAAAAAAAAAACTTTTTATTGGTTTACTTATTCATCATCTCAAATTAAAAAGTCTAATCAGATTTAATACATTAAAATCTGTGTATGACTACTATTAAAACTCGTAATATTAACCAGTTAAGTATTTAACCAATCAAAAATACAAGTTTGTATTATTCTTTTCATCTTCCTAGACCCAGTTAATTACACACTAAAGCATACTAGCCACAATTAGGAAAGTAAAACTATATTTTTATAATCACACCACATAAATGCCATTAAATTAGATAAAATGACATCTGATTTCTGCAGTTTACTTAAATCAACGAAGGAAATAGTAGGTTGGCTGCACTAAAGTCAGTCACAGCCACACAGGAAAAAAAAGAAAAATATATTTAAACCTCTTTAATTCCAATTTATCCAAGTTATTTTAAATTACTGCAGTTACCCTTATTTTTGTTAAACTATATCAATAAATAATTTGATTATAAAAGCATCCTATTTGTTATATAAAGTAAAAAAAAAACTATCTAGGTTTCAATAATAGAGATAGATTAAAATTATTAAGAAGAGATATATTTTTTGTAAAACGTAATTATATTTAATCACTATAATTGTGGCTGCGGTGATCAATTTAATTCCCTATTCAGTGTTTCCCTAGTTAGAGGTTTTTGTTTATTTAATTTTATATAGTTTATTATTAACTTTTTTACTTCCTCTTATAAAGAGAAAGTATTGTTGATGGCACGAAAATTCGATTCTGATGGATTTACATGTTTTTGAGATCCCCTGAGTCCAAAAAGTGGTTTTTACAAAATGTCTGACTGTCGTCTGTCAGTACAGGCGTCTGGAGCCTAAACTACTGGCCCGATTTTGACAAAATTTGGCATACACATTCAGAAAAATCATACCCCGTGGCGAAATCGAGAAATGAATTTAACTCCAAATTTGGGGACGCTACCCCCAAAAACTCTGAAAAAAAATTATTTCTTGAAAACGGTTCTGATGATTTTGATTAAAAAATTCTTAAATGTAGTCCATTTAAATACAAATCTAACGGTATAAGCAGTTTTCCCGGGAAAAATCTAGTTTCTGAGAAAATAACTTTAAACGTGGACGAAAAAAGGCCGGGATCGATTCCCCTCCGAGAAGGAGTTATTTTTATGATAAATATCGATGAAATTGTGAATATTAATTAAATTTACTTGCAAAAACTAATAAATGGAAAAAACTCGGCTAAGTACATAATTATGAACTCGTATATGAGAAAGTTTGTCTGAGTTGTCTCTGACCGATTTTTTTTACTAAGTACGAAGGAAGGAGAAAAGGATAAAGTTGATAGTTGTTGTTTTTTGCAAAATAAATTTGAGTAAAACTTTTTGGGCTTTATTGTTGCTGCCGTAACAATAATACAATAAGTTACTCTTCAGATAAAAAAAAATAAAGAAGTTTTGCCACTGCTTTGTGTTACTTATATTTTCTTTTTCTTTACAGGATGGACATGACTGGAAATGGATCACTGAGCATATTCTTTTTCCAGCCATTAAATCACTTCTTCCACCCAAGAAATTTACCGATGATGAAACATTCCTCCAGCTCACAACATTACCCGACCTTTATAAAGTGTTTGAAAGATGCTGAACTTTGTTTAAAAGATTGGATTTTAATCACTAGTTAAATCAGCTTTATCTTTATCCTATGAAGTTATTTTTAGCAGAGAGATGTATTTCTTCATTCCTAATTATGAAGATTGTTTCCAAACACGCCACAGATACCTTGGTTCCATTTTTACTGCAGGCCATTTTTTTTCCTGAGACTACCAACTGCTGAATCCTATGTGTAAACAACTACATAAATCATTATTCATTCCTATGAAATCTCGTTATCAGCATATACTATTATTTGGCCAAATGCCTTCAATTGTTTAAAAGTATTTTTTTTTAATTGTTACCTGCTGTAAATATTACACGATGTACTTATCTTTTATATTATATTTTAATAATATTATTGAAAAAAAAAAAAAAAATCTTTCAATCTAATGGCTTGTGTTTTATTCATTGTGAAATGTTTATATTTTTCATGTTAGGTTCTATGACAAACACTCAGTCACGCTGTAAAAACAATTAAATATTTTTCAAAAAGTTCTGGGTCTTCCGGTGGTGACCGCGTCATGTTTGAAGAGTATTCCAAGAGAGTCCAATTGAGTAGAGTATTCCGATTGAGTCCTTATTGTCCCTCGCTTATAGCAACATGTACTACCCTGGTGATGCCTCCAGCATAGGAGGCGAAATGTCAGAATACTCTTCAAACATGAAATGGTCACCATCGGAAGACCTAGAATTTAATGATGACATTAACCACGAAAGCCACGCAATGTTTTTTTTTTATAGTAGTGGTGAGTATACACTATAAATTACTAAGTGCATGTTTGACTTATGGCTATGAATTAACTTACTATGGTTACTGCACCACATTATGAATTCTTTCCACCCCTGCCTATCATCCTAGCTGCCTTGACTTCCATGATTAATGGGCCAGCTGCCATAATTTCCGCTCTGACAGCTTGAGAACCTATGAGAGCTCAAAATTTTGACTTCTAGGTCAGGTCAACTAAACAAACAAAAATGTCACTGGCAGAGGAGCTTGGCCCTCAGGATATCAGCCTAGAGGTTTAATTTTTTTATATCATACATGTTGCCCAACCCGAGCTGTCAAAATAAACTTGAATTGTAATCCTTTAATTCCAAATTTTTCTCCTGATACCTCTTCTTATTGCTCTTTGGAGGTTCTGACCAATTGCCTCTCCATATTTTATTTTTTATGGCTATAGAAAAGTGGCAATATGTTTTGTTTGTTGAGTTTTGGGGAGGTTATTGTCAAGTATACTTATCAGGCTGCCTGAAATTATTTGTTTTTCACACCCTGTGCACTAACCACAAGGGGATGCTATCTGTCCTGTGCTAAGCTCGCATCCTTGTCTAAATCTTATTAATAAAATATTTAAGGAACCTATTTTGTTCTTGCCCATTTGCAGATAAAGGCATAGTTTTAACTGCTTTTCTTGGTGCATCCTTAAAATCAATTATAATCTTTGCTAAATTAATCTTTATCTCTAGGTATGGCCTTGTAAACCTTAGAACATATAATAAATGAAGGGAGGCCTCCTTCGAGGGAATTTAAATTGATTTTATTTACACATGTTTAGGATAGTTGAGTGGACGTATCAATATAATAGTCTTAAAGACAGGTATAAGTGCTAGGAAATTTTAATTTAGGTATTTGAAAAAAAAGTATAATAATTACACAATTATTTTTATATAAGTAATTTTTTAATATAGAACCTTAATAAAAATATTTAAAAAAAAAACTGCTATTGGAACATTATAAAAAGTATATACATATAAATGAGTAAATTGAGTCAATTACATTAATTTAATAAAACACTTTCAATTGATTGAATTAAAAACATACTTAAAATTTAGTAAGACCTGTAAACAAGACAGTAAGATTTTGTTATAAACTTCATACATTGCATTTTAACTTTTTTTGGATTGAGTTTTGCCTGTGGTTTTATTTTATTTACTTTTGCAACATTGTTATCACCTTTGTGAATCAACATGAAGCTCCTCATTATTATTTTGTTTATGTTGAGGTCACCTTTTAGATCAAGCGAGCTTGTTGGTGCATTTTGTCTGTTGTCAGTTACATTTATGTGTCCCACAATAACTTATCAAAATGAAGTAATATTAACACATTGAGATTTCGAGTAGTGGATACAATGAATGAAATTCATTAATAGTGAATACAACTTAAAGAGCAAAATTGATTAGTTTATTGCTAACAAAGAACCTTAAGTGCTAATGTTAAGTACGGAGCTGTAATTTCTCTGATTATGACCAACTAAATTGGTCAAAACAAGTTTGCATTAAATATTAGCCGTCAATTATGCTCTTTTAGTTTTATTCTCAGTGAATGTTAGTTGGCACTACTAAGGTCTAGTTTCTTATTTTCAATCAAAGAGAAAACCTCGAATTCAGTTTTAGGTCACTTTGAATATTAGTATTACATGCACAAAAACCTGTGTAGTCTATGTCTTTAAAATAAATATTAACAAACTAATAACCATGGTAAGTAAATCTCTTGAGTTGCCTAATACCATCTCTATATTATAATAATATGAAACAGGTGATCAATGCATTGGATGTATGAGGTTAGAGTGTTGTTCCATATGTGTAAAACGTTATAGTATCTCTAAGAGGTATTAAATACATAATCTTATTAATTAAAATATTTTCTCAGAATTGTGGAATTTGGTCTACACTGCTTGACAAATTAATAAAAAAATGTTCATATCACTGCACTGACAAAAGAGCTATATGCTTGCAATGTAGGATTTAAATAAGACAACTTACAAGCCTTATTTATAATAAGAAATATCGTATTTTAATATGAAGGTGGAATAAGTGGATATTCTTTTTAGGCAACACTCAAGATTTTAGTTTGATATTACTTAAACTAATCAAAATGTAATGGTATTGACAAGATGCCTATCTTTAAAGAACCTGTGTTTGGACTTAATTTCATTGCCTTTGAAAAAAGATCTAACAGATGGATTGTTTTCAGTGGGATCTTCTTCGTCCCAATCCACTCTGTGTCCTTTTTCTTTAATAATTTTATCAGCGGTTGACCAACTAAATCTTACGAGCTGGGGGAAACCGAAGAGTGGATCTAAAATCCCTTGTAAGTATTTCTTAGTTTCAGGATCGTTTGGGTAGCCTGAACCATACTTTAACTCTGAATCTTTCACTTCAGTACATTTGAATAATTTTAAAGCTACGTCTCTTGATACTTTAGCACATATACTAGCAGCACTAACTACAGGAAATAGGGAATCAGCTTTTTTCGAGACGGTAACTTTAACTCCCGGCAACGCGTCTGCCAGCTTTGCTTGATATTTTTCGGGAGGCCCGACAGTATCGACGTACATTTCTGTAACTCTGACACCGGCTGCTTGCGCACGTTTAACAAGACTGATAGCAGCATTGTGAGATATTTCATTTAAAGATACCTTCTGACGTCTCAACATCGAATTAGATATGACTTTAGCTGAAATTACTTCGACTTCCCAACCCGTGTATTCGTTAAGAGAGCAGATTTTACCGAATATCTTCTCTCTTGCTTCTTCAGTTAGAGTCTTAGAATCCGCACAGCCTGCCGATGAAAGTTCTTCGTTTTTCTCCTTGACGCAGTACAGAGTTCCGTACACCATAGGGCCCAACGTCGGTCCTCTTCCAGCTTCGTCTATTCCTAAAATACAGTCATTTTCTTTACACATTTCCGGTACTTCGGAAGTAAGGAAATAACTATTTGTACAATCATACTGATTTACAGCTTCGCCTAATGTTTCGGCATCGATAATTTTCACAGAACATTTATCAGAATCCGACATTGTATTTAAAACTATCAAATTAGGCACAAATATAACTAAAAATATCTACTAGAACTAGAATAGAAATTAGAAAATGAGAGTAAAATAAATAAAAGTGTTTCGATTCCCGCCAGATTATTGAATTTCTTTCAATTCTTCTTTATTTTCATTTCCCAGTGTTGTTTAATAAAACTGTATAGATTTTTTCTTCACCTTAAGTTGGTACCTCTGACCTTTGTGAGTTTTCTTTTGACAGGTTCTCTCCACATCTGAGGTGTGTGTACTTACAATTTTTATCCATATTTTTCTTATTCATCCTTTATTATAAAATAGTTTTCTGTATTTGATTATTTTCTTTATAATCTGTAATATCTGCTTAATTGTATCATTTACAAAGTTATTTATTTGTTTGGCAGATTAACATGGGTCAGAGACTTGTTTACCGACGTAGGTTATCCTACAACACAAAGAGTAACAGAAGAAGAGTGTAAGTAATTTTTATTTATTCCTAATTAACTATAAATGTATATGAATAATTATTTAAGAGTGTATTTGAGAAGACTTAACTTAAGTCCTGTTTATTTAGATGTTGGCAGTTTGTATTTGTCGGAGGATAACGTAAGGTTACTCCTCTGGTGACGCGCTAGTTAAGATTATACCGTTCACTATTCTATGTAATTTCAATATTGCTATGTTAAAGTCTTATTTTTTCTATTATACCTGGTATTATCAAATGTGAGTTTACTTTCGTGAAGATTTAATGATTTTATTAACACTAAGTGAGTGTGCTTCCTTGTCTTCCTTGCCCTTTGGCATGCTGCATTCATGTTAAAACTTTTGCTTTATTCCATCTCCTCTCTTAATGTGTCATTGATACTCGTTTTATATTTTTTAATTTGTTATTATTTTGCTATTTCTAATTAGTAGTAAACATGATATATGTACACTTATGAAATGCCCGATTTAATACAATATCTACCATGCAGACCCATTGAAAACAAAGAAGGTTGCAATTGACAGGTTAATATTTATTTTGTTCTACTCTTCGAGACGTTTTTATTTTTTTTAAATTAACACAATGGAAGAGAATTCATCAATTTCAGTGAAATATCATGTGGTCAACTCTTTGTCACTGGCTGGAACAGTTCCATGTTTAATTTGTGATATAACAAATAATTTCATTTATATCATTTTACCTATAACAGTTTAGAAGTTTTTGCTTTTTAGGGAGCAAGTAAATTTGTTATTGTATATCATAACTTTTGAAGTAAACATTATTTGTTAATTCTGTGTAACCTCCATTAAGTGACCATTGAAGAGACCCGCCAAAAGTGGTTACCATTCCCAAATTAGGCAATGAGACATATTTCCATAGTAGCCATAGAAAAGTGGCAAATTTTACTAGTTGGACACCTACAGGTTTTTGCTTTCATAATAGTATTACAATTAGTAATCACTCTGTTAGCGTTTGAAAATTGAAGGCAAGGCCTATGAGAGCTAAAGATTTTGACATCTACAAGGTCAAATGTTTGAATCTCATTATCTCGATTGTCCCATGCTGTCAAAATAAACACTAACATGTGTGAAGGAAAAAGTAAAGCCACTATTCGGTTATCTTAAGGTTATTCAGTGATACTTTTTTGTCTTTTTGGTATACCTGCCAAAATCTAAAGCTCCCATTGATCATGCATTGTGGTGTTAAATGATGATATTTAAGAAAATTTTATGTCTTCTTTCCCCATCTGAAGATATTTTGATGATTTTCCTATTCTGATGACACACAAATACTACTATTATTTAATCTCACATTTGTGATTTAAGATTGCTAGAAGCTGCCTTTTATTAACTCAAGGTGGTTTATAGCTGTGGTATATTTCATGTATAGATAGACTTTTCATATTATCTTATTAAATATCTGGGTGAAGTTGTTTAAACAGGGTGTTTCTAAAGTCTGGACTAATAAATATCATTAACTTATGTGTTTCCCCCACATTAATAATTATGAGTTTGTCGAAAGATAAAACAATTGATCTAAGAAAAAGCAGCTGTTTTTAAGTATGGTTATATTGACGTATAGCATTAGTTTTTAAAGGTAGATTATTAGATAGACTATAAAACCCCCTTAAGCCCCCCCCCCCATCGACGACCCAACATGTTGGCCCAACCTCTACCTGACCTCCAACCCAACATGTTGGGTGTTCACCATCCACGACCCAACATGTATGGAGTTGGAGGGTGCTGTCGAGCCCAACGCCCAACCCAACAAATCAGTCCAACATGTGGCACCCATCCACGATCGAACTTGTTGGGCAAGCCGCTCGACCGCAACATGTTGGATCGTCGATAGGGGGCTTTAGAAATTTCTGTATCCAGCCTTTAAAAACACCCTGAACAGTGCCCAACCAAGAAGCAGTTAAGTAAGTAGGTTACACTAATGTATTAAAAATATTAATTCCCCTTGCCTTTACAGTAAATCTTACAAAGGGATTAAGACCCTTATAAATATGAATTTCTAGTAATTTATATTACACAATAATACTTATGTCCCTTTGTCACTGCACCAATAAATTATTTAATTGTTATTATAATTTCTATTTTGGAAATAAAGGTGGCAAAATATTTCGATTCTACATTTAGTCTCTTTTTAACTGAATATTCTCATTGTACTCCTAGAATTCTTCTTCCTGGTACAGCAGTTTCCATGTCTTTCTGACCCGTAGTTACCATTATTAAGACCGATAAGCAAAAGCTTTTGTCCTTTGCCCAATATTATTGGACCTTAAAATGTGGAGAAGCACGCTATACCACCAATTTCCAGAGGCAATTTATGCTTTAATTTTTTCTGATTTAATGTCATTCTCTTTTATCTTTACACTAATCAAATTTATCTTCTGTCGGTCTTATTTTTTGTCTAGTATCCAGCTCTCTCCTTGTTGCTAGCATATACTTTGTTTCATTTTTTAGGTTATTTGCCGTTAACCTTTATTCTTCTTTTTTTAATAATAATAATAAAGCTTTATTCTATTTGTCTTTATATTTTATTGTATTTTTATCTTTATACTCTCTGTTCAGTGTAAGGACCCCTGGTGGCCGCCTTGTATATCAATACCTTAAGAAACCCAAGAAGATCCCCAGGTGCGGACACTGCAAGGACAAGCTTAGGGGTATCCAGCCTGCTAGGCCTATGGAAAGAGCAAGGATTTGTAAAAGGAAACAGACTGTCAAGAGGTGTTACGGAGGTGTCCTCTGCCACAAGTGTGTCAAAGAGAGGTAATCACTTGAATTTTATTATTATAATCTGTTTTTAAGGCGGAGATACACATGCCTGCAGCTGGCAAGCAAGTAGATGAAAACTTATAATATATAATTAAAATCCTTAGCAAGCCAGTTACTGGCAAATACTCTCTTTTGGCATGCAACCTACTTGCCCAATTTGACGGCTTGTGTATCTCCGCCTTTCAAATTTACAAAAGGGTCAAATCATTGAATGTGGGGGCCCCTTACAGGAGTCAGGAATCAAACTTATAACCTCCAATTTCCACTGAAGAAATGAAAAAACTTTTAAATGCAATTTTGAGCTTCCTGTCTCTCTTTTTTCTCCATTATCATTCAGACCAGGTATAACTGTTAACTATAATGTTTGATGAATGGTTTTGCTTGACTGTGCTCATTTTGCTAATCAGGTGTTGTTAAGAATTTTAATAATTAGTTGCTGGTTGCCCTTCGCTAGATACTTGTTGTTAATTATAATTTCAGGTATTATTTACATTTATTATGGGCATATAGAAAAGGTTGGTTCTTTATCCACAGGAGCAACATTTATCATTGTTGCTCTTGTAGCCTAAAAGTTCCTACAAATATTTCAAATATTCAACAGGCAAATAATCAGTGTTAATAAGATTCCCTTAATATTTATTGCTGTGATAATACTAGAATAGAAACTTACTAGATAAAGTAAGTATGTTCTAAATATATGAGACATAATATTTAGTAATAAAAGATACTGGTATTTTGAATATTTTAAGAGTGTCAAATGATGATAATTGTGAAATTTTATGTCTTCTTTCCCCATCTGAAAGTATTTTGATGATTTTCCTTTGTCTGATGATACAAATGTATTTGAGAATGTTAAATATGTAGCAAGTTGTTCATTAACATTTTGAATGTTATTGATTGGACGTCTTAACTCATTTGTGGGTGATATACTGTTAAGGCTATAATTATGTGTTTTTTTTCTAAGCAGTAAGTGCTTAAAAAATAAATATAATTGCCAGCATGTATTTACGATAGAATGTGGAGCCTTTTTTTCATATTTTTACAATAAGATTAGTGAATGAAGGCTTCCCTGACAACTCTTATTATTCTCTCAAGTCACCTCTGTCTTTCAAACTCCTTACCCTTACCTCTTTTTCTATACTCTTCTCTTTGGCACAATGCACAGAAGAGGAAGGTGAGGTGCAGGCAAATCGTGTAGTGCGACATTTCTACATCTCCTCTATTTAAACCTATGGGGCAATGCATACTGAGGTGACGAGGCGCAGCTGCTCACCTTCTCCACACTTTTTCCTCTCCTCAACTCATTTTGAAGGAGCTTACCTTCTGCACACTACCCATTCATTACAGTTTTTTTTTTAATGTGGTTTATTATTATTGACTTGTGGTTTTTGTTGTGCCTTTTATCTGCCCTTTCTGTTTAGCTTATACTCGTCTGTGCCCCTGCTACCTCTTATGTGTGCATTGGGCCTAGAATATTTTTTACTATTACAACATTTTTGTTATCTTCAATGTATAAAAGGACAAATCTGAGTATAAATGGTCTCGCCAAAACCTAATCTAAACCTTGCCATCAATATGCTCCTGTGTAGGTAGGGGATGGTTGGAGAATAGAAATGAGCCCATGATCCAAGAGGTTGTTAAGGTTTTTGCTCTTCCCTTCGAGGACAATGGGCCTCGGTCCCCCGTTCTTAACATTAAATTAGATATTAAGAGAATTCAAAGTCAGTACCACTATGGACATTTGAAAGTTTTGTTAGAATTTATCTTGGGATAAATAGTGATTTTTATGTCTTACATAAAAATTATTTGACTTATCTGAATTATGTGTCTAAAACCTGTTCCTGTAAAAGAGAACTATCTAGGTTTTTTTTTTTTTTTTTAAAAAAAAAGTGTGCTCTATTTAATTCTTAATGTGTAAAAGGTATTTCACTGATTAGGTGTCAAATGATGATAATTATGAAATTTTAGTCTTCTTTCCCCATCTGACAAAATTGATGATCTTCATTATCTGATGACATAATATTACAAGATTATCAATTTATATATTGTACCCTGCCTTTTTCTTTCTATTTGATTCCTCTGTACTTCCCTACAACCAACATCAGGGAGGGAATATGGGGGGGGGGGATTTGTCTTCTTAAAAACATTACAAGAATGTCTCTTTTTGGAATATCTTTACTTGGAATAGAATTCATACACATAATTAATTCGGTTTATTTGATGCTCAATGTTAACCTGTTTAAAGTAAAACTTTTACATAATACTTTAATTTTATGAAGCGCTTTTTTCCCTCCTGTTTTTATTGGTTATAATAAATTATATTTTGCCATATTAAGAAAAAGGCTTCGTAGCCGTATTTCTACTGTTTGCTCAAATGTTTGAATTTATTAATTATAAATAGTTATAATGTAAAAATAAGAACATGTATCTCAAAATTATAGAAGTTAATTATGATTTTATGAATCATAATTAAATTGAAAAATTTATTATGATTTGGTTGCCCTTCGCTAAATACTTGTTGTTAATTATAATTTCAGGTATTATTTATATTTATAATGGGCATATAGAAAAGGTTGGTTCTTTATCCACAGGAGCAACATTTCTCATTGTTACTCTTGTAGCCTAAAAGTTCCTACAAATGTTTCAAATATTCTACTAAGGCAAATAATCGGTGTTTTTAGTTTCCCCTTGATATTTATTGTTATGTTGTAATAGTGCTAGAAACTTACTAGATAAGTATGTTCTAAAAATATGAGACAGATTATTCAGTAATAAAAGATATTGGTATATCGAATGATTTAAGAGTGTCAAATGATGATAATTGTGAAATTTTATGTCTTCTTTCCCCATCTGAAAGTATTTTGACGATTTTCCTTTGTCTGATGATACAAATGCACTTTGCTACTTTAAAAATATTGAAGTATAGCATGTTGTTCATTGACATTTTGAATGTTATTGACTGGACGTATTAACTCATTTGGGGTGTGATACTGTTTAGACTACTATTAAATGTTTTGTTTATGCCTAAAAGTTTTTATAGGTGTTTCTAACATTCATCTGTGAACAAATAGTATTTGCTCTAGTTACCTGTAAATTTTTTGGAGCATGCATTTATCTTCTTGTTAATAATGATATAATGTTCTCAGAATCTTAAATTTAAACAAATTTCACCAAAGAGCATCAGTTGTTATTACAGTTGGACCTCTATATAACAAAACTGATGGTTCCATAAAAAAAAAAATTGTTCTATAGAAGTTTTGTTATATAACAGAATTTCTTTGAAGAAGAAAGAGAATAGTGGGACATAAAAAAATATGCTTGTATAGATTTTCGTTGTGTGGAGGTCCAACTGTATTTTTTTATTATTATCATTATTTTTTTTTTTTAATTCATGTTTCATATTCATATCAAAGTTTGATATGATAACAATAAGCATTGCCTTGTTTCTCCATCAGAAATATAATTTATTGATTTCATAGTTTCTGATGATGTTTATGTATGTCTTTTTAATTAATTATGTTTTATTAATTATTCTTATTAGATTTTATCCTTGAGAGTTGAGAGTCGAAAAAACATGTTCTCATTGGTAGATTTTCCTAAATTAATCTGTCAGTTAATCAGGATAATATATATTGTGACTTCCCATTTGTGACCTATTTACCTTAATTAATAATTAAACATCTTTTAGTTCTTGCATCTTTTTCCATGGTGTATATACTTTTTTTTTTAAATATCATATTTACTGTAATTTTTTTAAATTTGACTTAAAAAAACACTAATCTAATTTTATTAAATGAATCAAATCCAACACCATATCCTGTCCTCCTTATAGGTTGTTTTTATTGTCTTCACTAAGAGCTCCTGATGAGGAAGGATGGTGGGAGAGTTTGGTAACCCAGATGGAGAACTTATAAAAAAAAGGTCATGTGATGCCAATGAACTTAAGTATAATAACACCTGAATGTGTACTCTTGTTTATTTTTTATTATTGATACTGATTTAAGAAGGTGTAACTTTGGACAAAATTACACTTAGATATATGCCTATTTGCTATATACCGTGATAAGTAAAACTCTGAGTATTTTATTTACGATATTTTCTACCAAGCTGGTAACAAGCTTATGTCCTATTTCCTTGTCAAACCCTTAACAAAAGAAGGGTGTGCCTTAACAATAATAAGGGGGTGAAATCAAAATCACTTGTTATATTTTGGTAATAAGGTAAACTTTTTTGTAGAACCACCTCAAATCTTTTTAAATTTTAGGATAAGCAGAAATTTATAAGTTGTTTTTCTACTGTTAAGAGAATTATAAATTGCCCTTAATTATTTTTAAATACTAAAAAGCAGCCGATTAATAATTTATCCAATCTTAAGCTGTTAATGATTTTATAATATCATATGTTAATTCTGTTTGACGGATTCTTTTCCTCAGGTGTTTAATAAATACTCAAAAACTTATAGTTTTCATATATTTTTTAATTGTTCAGAAACGTTTCGACCCTTATCTAAGGTCATTTTCAATCTTTTGATTCAAAATTAGATGATGAGTACATTATTCCTCAAAAAAGAGTTTGTCAATATTAATAAAAATTTAATAATTTACAATTAGAACACCCACTTAGTCCTCAGTCACAATTGTTTAAAAAAAACACAAAAAAACATTAAAATAAATATATAAACATTTTCACATTACATAATATTGCTACTTGGTCAGTTTAAAAAGAGAGTACTCTCTTTTTAAACTGACCAAGTAGCAATATTATGTAATGTGAAAATGTTTATATATTTATTTTAATGTTTTTTTGTTTTTTTTTTAAACAATTGTGACTGAGGACTAAGTGGGTGTTCTAATTGTAAATTA
>KZ652154.1:117527-129036 GCA_001010745.2 Gerris buenoi
GGGGGGGGGGGGCTTGGAGGTTAAGGGGTGGGTGTGGAAATTCCTTTGCACAAATTACCCCGTGAATTGATAAAGATCAAATTTTAAGAGAAAAGTGCAGTATTAAGTTTTTTTTTTCTTAAATTAATATTTTTTGAGTTATTCGTAAAAAAAAAGCGTTCAAAAAAACGTTTTTTTTGTGTTTTTTTTTTTCAAAGAAAATTGCAAGATTTTGATCGTGAATAATTTAAAAAATATTAATTTAACAAAAAACTCAATACTGCATTTTTTTTTCTTAAAATTTGATCCTCTATCGATTCCCGGGGTTATTTTGTGCAATGGAATTTCCACCCCCCGAGAATGGTGGCAGTCATGCATTTTTTTGATCGTCTGCACCAAAGGTTCATTTTGTAATAAAAATTATCCATGTACCTTATGAGAACATTTTTCATGTAGCCAGCTCCTCTCTCGGTCTATTATGTGTTCTATTCATATTAATATTTCTGTTATAAGGTTGTTAAGGAACCCAAAAAAAATAGTTTTTGATAACTTTATCAAAAATTTTAAGTGGTTATTTCAAAATTGTTATACTCAGTTATAGTTTATTTTTGTTATAATATTGATTTGGATATTTGTTAAAGGATTGTCAGGGCATTCCTTATTGAAGAACAGAAGATTGTACAGAAAGTTCTCAAGGCTCAGCAGGGTGGTGGTACTCCAAAAGCACCTAAGAAGGTGGCGGCATAAATGTACATTTTTATCACTTTAATAAATATATTGTTTTAATATTTTGTTTTTTTAATTTGTATTTTTACTTATTAGTATTCCTTTGGGTACTATCCTTGTTGAAACGAAATACTTAACCAAGTTGTCTAAGTTCACATTTTTAAATTAATTGTGAAATTCCATCAGTTTATCTGTTGTTTTATTCCTGGTATAATTCTTATGATACGATAAACAGTTACACACGACCACATACATACATGGTCGCCAGACATGGCCACTCCCCACCAATTTTTTTTTTTTTATAATTTATTGCCAAGCTATGTTGTGCAGACGAACTTAGCCGACCACATGATATGCTTAAAAGGTACTAGAAGATTTACTTGAATATAAAATTCTAGCTTGATGTTAGTCAGACACTTTTTGCACACCATCTATTAACATATCTATAATAATATATTTAGAAATACAGTAGAACCTTGATTAACATACAAGGTCGGGATTGGAGCCTTGATGGATGATTGAAAAGTTGGTTATGCGAGAAAGGGAAAAACTTTAGGGCTTAAAGCGACTTTATTTTTGATTAGAGGCACAACAACTTACTTAAAACAAGATTTAAAAATGTATTTTCTTCTCCAGGCTATTTTTTAAGCTTAATAATTGACAGATAAGTGCCTTCATAGTCACACGTCAGATGAGTTAGTTATAGTTGGTAACATGAAGCATGTTGAATCAATAAAGGGGGGGGGGGTAAGCGAGTAAGACAAATTTGGGGAAATTTAATCAAGGTTCTACTGTACTACAGATTTGGAACTCAAATAGGGTTTATGGGCACCAGAAATAGTAGATTTTTAGTAGTAATTTTTTAAATGCTACTCAAAACCAAATGTAAACTTAAAGTATTAAGCCTCGTTCACACGATGACACTAATGTCACGGCATTTAGCGCTCAGCGTCTTAGTTATAGTGCGTTTAGTGCCATGAAATCTTCTGTTCATACACACCACTAATGACGTGACATTAGTGTCATCGTCTGAACGAGGCTTAAAGGATATGTTTGAGAAGCTCCAAGTTGACACATCTCTGAGAGACTGCTATAGAACCAACTTAAACCTCTAAAGGGGATACACTTGAACATTCACTCTGAATGAGCATGTCTTTCCGTTTTGCTCACCCTGTCCATATCTAAGCACAATGGAGTGAACCCATACTCATTCCAGGCGAGTGCTCCAGAGTATCCCCACCTTAAGATCGCTAATGTAAGTGCAAAACTGGTGAGGCTCTTTTACTACGTTCACACATCGTTTTGAAAGCGTTTCGGATCCAATTCGTTTTAAAAACTATCCGCATTCTTACAACAAAAAATACAGGTGATCGAAATATTTGTTTTCGATATTTCATAATGGTGACGTCACGTGTAAAACCTTCTTTCTTGTTACTTAATAAATCCGCGTATTTTTACTTTTTTATTTAGGTTAAAAGTTTTTACAGGTTCTTTATAGTTTTAACTTTTGTTTAATAACGTTTTTGAAGTTTAAAAAAAGAAACGGAAGCTCACGAAAGTAAAGAACTTGAAAAGTGGAAAAGAGTAAAATAACCTGATATCTCGATCCCCTCTGCGACCTGTTCACACGAGCGTTTTGAATTCCGATTCCCCGATCCGATCACGTATTTTTGGTGGAGCGGATCTAAACCGATACGATCCGTCGATCTCCTTTCATACAGCGTTTTGAACTAGCGGATTGTTTTCAAAGCCGTTTCCAAAACTATGTGTGAACGTAGTACATGTTCTTCAGATGTCAGCTTTACAAGTAGTGTCTTACCTCTTGGTCTCTTGTAGTTTATACTTTAGTAAAACATTGTTGGTCTGATAGACCGGCATGCCTCCTAAAGTAGTCTGACAGAGCAATTTGATTCACTCGACACAATTGGGAACAATGGTTTCTGCAATACCCCTTTACTCCTTTACATGATGTGGTGATGGCCACTGTAGATAAAACCAAGATATTGCTCCAATGGAGTTCACAAATACATACCACACCATAACAGGTAAAGCTAGGTAAAATTATTACATGCAACTGAAGTCAGTATCATTAGAAATTAGTTTAAAAATCAGATAAAAAATAATTGATACTCTTTAAAAAAAAAAGAAAAAAAGTTTTACATTGTAGCAAATTGCCAGAAATTAAGATCCTAACTCCGTCATATCCTTGATGGTTTAAATCCTTAGCAGGTGAGACATGTTTAACATTGAAGATAATATCGAGTAGATGTATAAAACATCTGATTCTCCATCCAGTTACTGTTCATTAGGATGCCACATTATTTAGCATCAAGTATATCTGGTATATATAGCTGAAAGTTCAGTGTATGACTAACAAAAATTTATTCTATAGGTAATTTCATGGGTAATTGTAATAACCATTCTAACAATTGAGTGTTAAAAGAAATATAGTGAATAGTTACTTAAAAATATTAATAAAGAAGAATGTGTCTGGAAAACTAATGCCTATCCTATACTGAATTTCAAGGGAATATGAAAACAGAAATATTTCTATTTATTGGCTACTGAAAATAAGTGAGACTGTCTGACATCTGAAATAAGAATAATAATTACGAGGTCTCCATATTTTTTGTTTTATTTAAATAAATAAAGACAACCAATTGGTCCGCATTTATTTTTCACATGGTAAAATTCTCTTAATTAGATTTTATTTGTGGCTGTTGTTATTGTTTCTTGTTATATTATATATTTACACAATTTTTTTTTTTTCTATTTCTACATCTTAATCTGACTTATTTTTATAAAACAGGCCTTGGATTGTGCTGCACTCTAGTTTTGCAAAAGCAAAAGGCAACAGAAACGAAGAATACCTACGTTTCCTAATATTAACAATCATCTACGGTATTCCGATTTTATGAGTCAAGTGTAAACATAATTAGTAATTTATTTAATAATAAATTAATATCACTTGACTTTAATAATATATTATATGTTATTAATTTATAAATGGGGTAAATTAATTTACAAAAAAAAAATTAAGACGTAAATAAGGGGGGTTAAAGGTTAGTGACCTCTTTAACTTATTAAACAGGGAAGAAGTTTCAGTGTAGAAATAAAGATATAAATATATATCTTGTCGACTATTAATAAATTTACTTCTTTTCACACGCATTATTTTTAAAATGGAAATATAAATTTATTTCTAATCACAAATTCTAACGAGGAATATGACGTTTTATTAACATTATAGATAATTAGGGAAATATCAAGTATTGACTTTCTGTTCCGCATTTTTTAGTGAATTATTATCGGTAATGTTGGCTAAACTGTTGTAGAATGTCAGTGAAAACAAAATGGCAGTGTGGTTCAATGAAAACATTGTTCGAATTAGAAAATCGTGTGTTTTTTTGTGTTTAAGTGTTGTTCTAGTACAAGGAAAATTAGGTAAGAATTTTAATTAATTAATTATAATAATTGTGTTGAGTTAAGAATTGGTTTAATTCATTGCTGGGTGTCTCGTATGGTTCACTCCACCTTGGCTCCCAAATCTTACTGTATACGTCGTTTTTTGGAATGAGTTTTTAATGTACTTATGTATTTTATTCATTGTTTACTTATTTAACATTTTTTTAACTCTCTTTCTAAGCATATCTTCAATTTTACCATATTTAGAAGAAGGTTTTGGTTCTCAAAACTTCGTTCACTGCGTATCTTTTATCTGTAATGCCTGGCATGGATAAACTCTATCTCAAGTTACGATCTAAATGAACTATTCAACCAGAGATTTTTATCTTCGTTGTATTTTTTTATCTACATAATCAAAAGCACTCGTACCTTCTTGAATTATCTAATTTTAATTTGTTTCTTCGGTTAAATTTTGTAAATACTTTCCTGAGTTTTTATAAGTTGTTCTCAAAACTACAAAAAGATTATTAAGTTCAATCATATACCCACTACTTGTAGTTGTTGTTTACATGATATCAATCTTATATAATTTTAAGAAGTAATTGCGAAGTTTTAACTCTTTAGTCGTTTGGTAAAAATTGATAAGATAAGGTTTTGCTACTAATTATTTTTTCAAAAATAAGAAAAAATTAAATTGTCAATAATTAATGTTAATTTTTTATCTTCTTGATAAGGATCTATCTTTTAAATCTTTTCTCCCATGAATTAACAGTAAAAATAAGACCATATTTTATCTTTTATTGCATTTATATTGTCTCAGAGGCAACAGACATTGAATTTAAAGATTCTATTTACTTCAGTCTGGAAACAAAAAAATGTGATGCTTAAAGCCCCGTCCAGACTGTCGAACCGAACAGAGAAAACAAGCCGAACATTGGTCTCTGCGCATGCCCAGAGTGAGATACGCAGGCGCACTTAAGACTGGGCATGCGCAGACACCAATGCTCGGCTCGTTTCCTCTGTTCGGTTCGGCAGTCTGGACGAGGCTTAATGAATGTTTGGACCAATGAAACTATATTTTACTACATATCCTATTTATAGCAGTATTTACAGTGGGGACTAATTAATCAGCTGTTTATAGGGTGACCATACGTCCCGTTTTGGCCGGGACAGTCCCGTTTTTTTTAATCTTTTGAAGGCGTCCCGACGGTTTCCAAAAATGTCCCGTTTTCGGGAACAGGGACATTTTATCCAGAACATCTGGATAAAATGAAAAACTGTCCCGTACGCCATGAGACGTTTTCAATGTTAGTAAATATTTATTCAATTGGAGTAATTANGTTTGGTAAAAATTGATAAGATAAGGTTTTGCTACTAATTATTTTTTCAAAAATAAGAAAAAATTAAATTGTCAATAATTAATGTTAATTTTTTATCTTCTTGATAAGGATCTATCTTTTAAATCTTTTCTCCCATGAATTAACAGTAAAAATAAGACCATATTTTATCTTTTATTGCATTTATATTGTCTCAGAGGCAACAGACATTGAATTTAAAGATTCTATTTACTTCAGTCTGGAAACAAAAAAATGTGATGCTTAAAGCCCCGTCCAGACTGTCGAACCGAACAGAGAAAACAAGCCGAACATTGGTCTCTGCGCATGCCCAGAGTGAGATACGCAGGCGCACTTAAGACTGGGCATGCGCAGATACCAATGCTCGGCTCGTTTCCTCTGTTCGGTTCGGCAGTCTGGACGAGGCTTAATGAATGTTTGGACCAATGAAACTATATTTTACTACATATCCTATTTATAGCAGTATTTACAGTGGGGACTAATTAATCAGCTGTTTATTATAAAAAAAAATATACTATTACTTTTACCTTTTATTGACTTCATATAATAATTTTGTAGTAATTTACACTTGTAGAAAATATTTTTTTTTTAGTTGGTAACGTTAGCCCTTTTAGGCTATACTCCGATTACAGTACCGCTTTTGATAAAGCTTACCTTAAGTGATGTTCCTTTGTTTAAATGTTATTTAGAAAAATAAATGATTATTATCTCTACAGTGCATAGAAGTGTAATATCCCTTAGTCTAAAAGTAATATTATTTCTCCAATAGTTAAAAGAATAGTATCCCTTGGTCTAATAACAAATACCCGGCTGAGTACTTACTGTATTCTACAGTTTTATTATAGTTTGTAGCTTTGTGGCTAGTTTTGCTCATATAACCCAATATAATGTGCTTCAGTTATTGATGTGGTTATGAAACTTCATATGCCCTCCAGTATGTACTAAACATTCTCTCAGGTTATTAATACCCACTATGATATTTTTACTCTAAAGGTATTTGGCCGAAGTCTTGTCTTATCCTATTGTTGCGCGAAAACTAGTAGTAAAGTTTGTTTGCTAACTTTACAAGGGGCTGCTTGATAATGGGGGAGGGGGGAATGAATACATGACATTACTACAAATAAATTATATTGTAAGTGAAACAAAGTAAACAACTTATACTAAAACCTTCTACCTGAAACAAACTTTCTACCTTATACTCTAGAGTTCTCTCTCTTTCTGCACTCTTCCTTAGTCCTCCTGATTTCGCTGCAATCGGTGCCAGGGTTCCTCTCGCACTAGATAACAAGGCCAGCAATTATATAGCTTTGATTAATTATAGCTTTGATAATTATATTTTGAAGTACAGATAAGACTAGTACTTACAGAAGCTGGCTGTCCAAATTCAGATACCTTCGGAGCCATCAATGTCACTAAGGGAAGTTCTAAAGGCCTGGCTAAAAAACAGTTTATCCTCATACTCTCCTAGCTGTTTACTGACTGTCCTAAATCTCTTGCTTCAGTGTTTAGGCTTTTCTCCTGGTATTTTTCATAACAATCTCCTGAGAACCATGTTAGGGCAGACATTCCTTACTTAGGACCACAAAAAAGGAAAACAATGGGGGTAGCCGGAAGGGCCACATGGTCCACATCCCTACACTGTGGTCCACATCACCAGGGCCTATTTAATAAACGGGCCCGGTGGGCTATGGCCCAGGGGCGCACGAAGATAAGCCCAACAAAATCTATTTTCTCAGGAACTAGATTATTCCCGGGAAAACCGCTTTTATCTTTTGTTTTGACTACATTTTAACATTTTTATCAGAAATAATTTATTTTTAAATGTTTTCAGAGTTGGGGGGGGGGGGGGTAACTTCCCCAAATTTGAAGCTAAAATTAATATCTCGCCTCGGGGTATGATTCTTCTGAACATATAGGCCAAATTTCATCTAAATCGGCCCTGTAGTTTAGGCTCCAGGCGTCTGCACAGACAGACGACAAAAAAACATTTAAAAACCGCACTTTCTTGGACTCAGGGGGACCCTTAAACGTGTAAATCCATTAAAATAAAATTGTCTCTTTGTATGAGACAATACTAAACTATACAATTTTATGATTCTTTTCGCAGGGCAGATTTTGAAGATATAATTAGTAAATTTGCTATAAAAAATACGGTCCGAGACAACTCATATAAACTTTCTGATATACGAGTACATAACACTTAGCCCAGTATTTTTCTTTTACTAGTTTTGGTAGTTACATTTAAATATTATTAAACATTTCATCAAAATTTATCATAAAAACAACTTCTCCTCGGCGGTAAATCCGTCCGCGTTTTAATCTATTTTCTAAGGAACTAGATTTTTCCCGGGAAAACGGCTTATATCTTTAGATTCGAATTTAAATGGACCACATTTAAGAATTTTTTAATAAAAATCGTCGGAACCGTTTTCGAGATATGATTTTTTTCACGTTTTTCAGGGTTAAAATTAATTTTTCGATTTCGCTTCGATTGGCTTTTTCTAAGCATGTATACCAAATATCGTCAATATAGGGGGGGATCAAGGGCGAAGTTGTCTCTTGGGCCCAGAGCGCATCACATGCTTACCACGGGCCTGCACATCACTACACTATTTATACCCTTATAGCTTATTGCGTTTTATTTATTTGCGAACTTATTATTTCTTTTGTGAACAAAGCATTCTTATATGAAAGAAGGGAAAAGGTAGTTGGGTTTGGTCCAATAGTTAAGTAGGGACAACTAACCTGGTCTTTATATCCCACTGTATAAATGCACCCTGAATAAATAGCAATCAATGTCAATTTTTAGTGAAAATGAGTTTGGTTTATGGGAGGTACTTGTTTAATGCATCCTTTTTATCGCTAGAACAACATCCTTGTATCTAATAACTAATGTTTAAGATCTAAATCTAATGTTTTAGCATTTGAAGGTACTATATTTGTTTCAAATGAGAACTTTCTATGTACCTAACTCATTTTCCTTAAGAATTGTAATTGGTTGTTTGTATTCTAATATACAAATATAATAAATAAGAAACTGTTTCCCTGCGTAAAATAATACTTGCTTATTATCAAATCAGATTTCAGCCTTTATAAGGCCAAGGATCTAGAAACTAGAGTTACATTTTTTTAAATAATATGAAGGTGTTGAGTCTCAAGTCTATTTTATGTTGGAGACCAACTTAAGATCAATGTAGGCCTAATGTTGCTTTGACAAGTGTTATTTTATTTGCAGAGAAAGTTTCTTTTAAGTCCATTTGATGCCCTATATCAACAATTTCAATCCTTAACTGTATGTATTTTATGTGTTGAGTCTAATTTTGCTTCTTACAGAACTGCAAAGTAGTCTGGCCTCAGTTATCAATATACTCACTTTCTTGTTGATGTTTATCGAGCATTATGAGTTCATGGGTAGCACTTGACAGAAAACTGACCCATAGAACTGATTGGAAACTATTTACGGACCTAAGACTAAGTCACTCATTAATAAAATCATAAATCCTTTGGGTAATGTTACCAATATGATACAGATTCATAAATTAATTAACTATCTTTAGTAGAATAGAAATATCATCACTGAACTTACTTACTTTCCCCAGCTCTACATTCCTAGGTGTGTGCTTGACTATTGAATCAATCCTCGCTATTTTTATCTATCCTGGGCCATAGTTCTCTAAGCTGCAACTCTGAGGGTCTGTAGGAGCTGACATCTTCCCGTCATCCTTTCATTTGAGCTTCCGTAATGCTTTTTTAAAATTGACAACTAATGGATTTCAATTATTTTTTCAAGAAAAACTTTTAAATCCATTTAATCATATCAGAAATAAAAATAGTTAAGCTATCTATGAAAATACAGATATCTAGTTTAATAAACTTACTTAAGTATTAAGAATTTAGAACAATGAAACTCTCATATCAGTTAATTTTGGTACACTGTTTTTTTTTTTTTTTTTTCAATTATTCCCACCTTAAATAGTCTGAACATTTTAAGTTGGCTTGGAATTTAAAACAATGAAATAGTCCAGGAGACAGCGTGCAAAAAAGTGTCTGACTAAAATCAAGCTTGAATTTTGTGTATAAGTAAATGTTTTGCTGCCTTTTAAGAATATGTGGTCGGCTACGTTCTTCCGCAGGAGGTTTTTGGCAGTAGGCATTTGAAAAAAAATAGCGGCCTTATCCCGTCCTTTTTGGTGGTCAATACGATTTTAATGATCCCGAGTATGAAATTAGTTAGTAGAAATTCTAGCTTGATGTTAGTCAGACAATTTTTTGCTCGCTATCTCCTGTACTAAATGTATCTTATCAGCTGACTTTGCTTCAATGCTTTTTTGTTTAATTATTTCCATAAAATAGTCTGAACATTTAGAGTTGGAAAATGAAAAAAAAAAAAAAAAAAAAAGATAAAGTGCAGTTTTTCTTAAACTTTATCTAAGCAAAATGTACTCTGATTTTAAACCGTGAATCACGTCTTTATCACTATCTGGGAAACACACAACTTTTTATCAGGCTCTAAGGATATCCAATGTTTGTTTGAATGGAGTGATAGACTTTGCTTCAATTGTAAGATATGAGGAGACAAATAATATTATTTTTTTGAATATATGTATATATTTTTTTTATCAAAGGCTTATTATTGTGGTTAGTTTTTTAATTTATATTTAATGCTAAGTATGAGGATATCGACTGATATTCACCAGCCTCAAATTCTATTTTGTTTAAGAATCAATGAATCAGAATGTAAGGCTAGTGAATATCAGTCAAACATAAAATTAAAAAAATTATCTTAATTTTATTGTGAATATGAAATTTTAATGAAGGCTAGGATGGTGTGTGGGTCATTCTTATTTATGGGCATTTGCTGCTTCACCACTTCAGACACACTGATATGTCTCGGTGGGAGATTTCGGATATGGAAGCAATTGCTTCATAAATCAAAGGCAACATTCATTTAACACAAGCTTATTAAATAAATATAATATATCTTCAGTGGTAGAATTATTGATTTATTTTCTTTTAACCCTTAAGAGGATCCAACCATTTTACATATAAATATAATATACTTTATTTTTTCTCTAGATGAGTTGCCAATCTGAGGCTCCATGAACCACATTATTTACTTTGTAAATAATGCTTTATTGTCAATTTACATAAATATTATGACTGTAATGGATTAATAGGAGGTCCCGTGGTCCGAGTCCCGGTGCGGGGGTCTATTTCTCTCTGTATGTCTCCCGTAGTTATTGATAATTGTAATTTGAATTATATAAATATTATGGTAAATTTTGGAGTCATCTCTGATAAATCCATCAATCTTGTATATTTGTGGGTAAGGAATAGCTTATATGCCAGACTTCCTTTAGCGATTAAGGCTGATAATTAGTAAGCAATTTATCTCATATTTTATTGATAAGGAAATATTTATCTGACTGATTTTTTTTTTAATTTTTCAAGGATTTATTATCAGCTGATAAAATTTAACTGATTTATCAACCCCTGCCTTTGTGTTCAAAGATTATGTATAAAATAAAATGATAATAGCCTAAAAAACAAAGTTTTTATTAGTAGAACAAAGTTTATAACAAGTTTTTGATCCTTTATATTTATGCATTTTGGTTATGTGAAAAGTTGTTTGTTTATAAAAACATTATTAATAATATACTAGGGGGCTCCGCCCCCTACTCGCTTCGCTCGTCAACCCCCAAAAAGACGCGGTAGCGGCCGCTGCGCGGCTGACGTGGTATGGGAAGTGAAGTAGTATAGTTATAGTTTATGGAATATGAGAAGGGAAGTAGGATAGTTAGGGTGACCATACGTCCCGTTTTGGCCGGGACAGTCCCGTTTTTTTAATCTTTTGAAGGCGTCCCGACGGTTTCCAAAAATGTCCCGTTTTCGGGAAAAGGGACATTTTATCCAGAAGATCTGGATAAAATGAAAAACTGTCCCGTACGCCATGAGACGTTTTCAATGTTAGTAAATATTTATTCAATTGGATTAATTATCAATTTAAAGTTATTATCGATTCAGATGATTCGTCACTACCGTAA
>KZ652154.1:173282-188146 GCA_001010745.2 Gerris buenoi
TATACTGCATAACTTATGCATAATATTCAGTAAAGAGGTCATAATTTAGGTGTATATTAGGTGAGAAATTTTAAAACTAATTTAATTTTAATTTGAAAACGAGAATCTCTTTTTCATGACTTTAATAGTTTATTTGATGATGTATACGAGTGTGTGCACAGTGGTGTAACTATGGGCCTGCACGGAATTGCATTGCGGGCCGGAGGGGCCCCCTTTTTTTACCGTTAATTTTATTTATTCGGGAGGCCCCCGAAAAGTTCTTGCGGAGGGGCCCTAATATCCTTGCTAAGCCACTATATGTGTGTATATTATTTTAAATTTTCTAATTTTTGTGCTTTTTTTCTCGGTTCAAAACGTATTTAAACGTAGGTCTGCCAAATAGTGTGGCATGTTTCCTACGGCCCAATACACACAGAGCAGACGACGGGCTCTGGCGCAGCACGAGCAAGATGACAAAGAGGCGTGGCTTAGATGCGACAGCCTGTGGCTCGTCACAGTGTGTATGGCCTATATAGACGTGTCGTGCTTGCACCTTGCCAACGCTACGTCTCCGTCTTCTCTGTGTGCATTGGGCTTATCACTGGACAAATGAGTATGTCACATGAGTAAATTGTTGTAGATGTAAAGATAGGAGACTACAAAATAAGTAAGGTAATTTACCGGAGGTCCAGGAGGTCCTGGAGGCCCAGGAACATACTGCACTCTCTCCTGGCCTGGCTCACCCTTTTCTCCTTTTTCCTGCAATATAAACAAACATTTACAATTAGTACCTGTAAAATATAAACGGTGGCACAAAAGTATGGGAACCCCTGAATAACTGGTCAGATTTATTTATTTATTTATTTTTTTTTAAAGTTAAATACAAAAGTTTCCTTTTGTATATTTTATATTCCTCCCAAAATAGTGACCTTGCATTTGACCTTAACCTTGCACTTCACTTCATGGTCATTTGAAGGTCAACTTTATTTTAAATGGGAACCCTAATTTTTTATTCCCGATTTGAAAAGAGCAGGAAATTTTACGTAAAATATGACCTTGGCCATGTCCTTGAGCATAACCTTAAATGTCATTCTAAGGTCAATATTGTTTTTTTTAATGGGAAACTCTAATTTGTTTTGCGGATTGCGAAATAACTAAAATTTTCCATTTAACAGCAGCCTTGACCACGGCCTACACCACGTCCTTGACCAGCACCTTCAAGAAAAATTGAATTAAAGTACTTATACTACTAATGGAGTATGCCATGGTCAAGGCCACTGTTGGAGGGAAAAATATGGTTATTTCGCAATCCGCAAAACAAATTAGGGTTTCCCATTGGAAAAAAATGACCTTGGAATGACCTAAAAGGTCATGGTCAAGGACCCTGAAGAGTAAGGTTAAGGTCAAATCCAAGGTCATCAATGAATAGCTAAGAAAAAATCCTGAAACTTTTGTACTTAACTTTTTTCAAAAAAATACATTTCTGACGAGTTATTCAGAGATTTCCATACTTTTGTGCCACCCTGTATACTTGTTTATTGCAGATCGGATATCATATAAAAATAATTTAAACTTCTATATTCGATTACATTGTGCATTTTTCCTTTTATTTGCAAAATACTTAAAATGAATCAATTTAATTCGCAGACCCGTGTGCATTTTTTGTTTATTCAGAACTGATTATTTTAAGTTTAAAAGTTTTCTGCTTTCCATATTATAGTTCAACTGAAAAATAATTTATTGCAAACTAGAGAGTTTCTTTTTAAGTTTAAGAAGAAAGTATTAATTTTAAGGAATAAGGTATAAGTGGGTAAGTGTAGGAGTCTCAGATGGAAGATAAGTGTAGGTGGTACTTACGCCACGGGTTTCTGTATGTCCTGGTAAGCCAGGCGGTCCGGTAGGGCCTCTTCTTCCTCTCCGTCCCTTCTCACCTTTTGGCCCTCCTGATGAGCCCTTATCACCCTTAGGTCCCCTCTCACCAACAGGGCCCTTCAACATAATATATATAACGTCATCATAAAAAATATATCTTTAATATTAATGCACCAAAAAATGTCATTCTTATTAAAAATAAAAACCTTACATTACGGTTTCTTAAAGTGTAGTGAATATTTTGAGAGCATCAGCTAAAAGTATTTTTATGGTCATACGTTTGGATGACTGTTACTTAAGAATGACCTTTAAATTTACCTGATAAGCACGGTAAGCCCGAAAACGAGCTTACCGTGCTTTTTGAGTTTATTGATGATGGCAGCAGGTCTAATCGTCCTGAAGAACGAAAGATTTAAGTCTCAGACTTCAAAAATTATTATTAACAGAAATTCGTTTCTGACTTCAGGGAACATAATTTATAAACGATAATTCTCGTTCTAGTTCTATTGTCGTAAATATCGACTGCTAGACTTGTAGAAAATTGAAAGCTTAATTTGGGACAATGTATTGTTACTGACAGAGGAAGTTATTATTCAGTGTAGCTCAGTTGATAGAGCGCTATACTAGAAATATAGAGGCCCGTGGTTCAAGTCCCGGCGCATGAGTCTATTTTTCTCTGTCTGTCTCCCATTTTTAATAATAATAATAATAATTTAATAAAAAAAAATAATAATAATTTAATATATATAGTATAGTATATTTAAGATTGTATAGAGTGTAAATTAGCTAATAATTATGATTAATTAAATATTATCAAATCAGTTCAGACATAATCAAAAATAATAAATAAATAATAAAAGTAAGTACGAAAATAAACGGACTTTATTTTTCCTTATTGACGTGTCCTAAATCAAATTAATTCTATAAAAAAAGGAGAAAAAGAAAGTCTTAAAACAAGCAAAAGATAATAAATATATAAAAATATCGGAGTAAAATGTTTTAAGAATTTTTTTAAAAGGAAGATACGAAAAGACAGGTCAGTCGTTACCGTGATTACGGACGGGGAAAGTAGGAGAAAATATAAATCTCTTCCTCCTGAATATTATGTACTTTTTTTCCTTTTTTTTTATTTACTTCTTTTATTTGACAGGTCTTAGAGATAGAAAACGCCACTTCGACCGAAGGGCCCCGGGAATCTTTCCTCGCTTCCGCGAACACTCGTTAGGCAAGAACGACAGATGAGATAAGGAATATTTAATCAAAAACTAGCGATGCATAACAAAAAAAAAGGCTTCTTTATCCATATTAACGATATTATCATCGCGTCCCCGTCATTTTATTCAAGCATAAATTAATCGGGAAATTGAGAATTGAAAGAGGAAAAATGACAGAAAAATGTTTATCGAAATAAAATGTTTTTCTTTTTTAATAAACACAATTATTAATTATTTAATTAATATGAAATGTGGTACAAACAATTAGATAGGAAAAAAGAATGTTTTAAGGAAGTTCATTTTGAAACTATGAATATCTTATTATGACTTCTTTAATTATTAAACAATATCCAGACTCGTTTAAATTTACATCTATTACGTTGACATAACATTATCATAATTTAGCATAACTAGCTGTAAAAATAGCCTTTTATTTATCTTTATTGAACATTTGAACCAGTTAGTTTAATGTACTATTTTATATATTGAATGAATTTCCCAGAAACATTTTAATAACCCTAATATTAATGTCAACCATTTACGCCCATACTTACCCTTTCGCATGAGCTCACACATATTTTGAATTTACACCTTCATCTATAAAAGTACTAATTTGATGTTAAAGAAATATGGCATAATTTTATTTTATTTGTCTGTGCACATGTAATATTGAATAAAAGGTTGAGCATATGTAATATTGATAAAGTCCAAAAATAATTTGGAAATTCAGAATGTTCAGTAATAAAAATAATATATAGCACAATTCAATAATAAGAAAAGTAATATATTGTTACGACATGACAATGTCATGAGATATTGACAGTTTTTATGATTGATATTTTTGATGTGAGTGTTAAGTTACCATTGTTTTTAGTTGTACTTATTTGCGAACTTTTAGCTCATAACAATTGGTGTCAGAAGCGGTAAGTACAATCATGGTTAATTTAAAACTAGTTCAACTTAAGTGTGTAGAGTTGAAAAGAGAGTTAGCGGAAAGACTTTTGGCAACGGAGGGGTCAAAGGCTCAATTACAAAATCGTTTAAGGCAGGCTTTAGTAGAAGATGGATAAAATCCTGAAGAATATGAGTTTCAAATCAACGACGGAACAGCTTTGGAGAAAAGATGTGAAAAATTAGAAAAAGAACTAGAAGCCGCCAAAAGTCAGATGAAGAGGTCCAAGATATGTTGAATCAGGGTATCATAGAAACATCTAAAGGACCTTGGGCGTCTCCCGTTGTGTTAGTCGCAAAGAAGGATGACACAACACGATTCTGTATTGATTATCGGAAACTGAACGATATTACGAAAAAAGACAGCTATCATCTGCCCAGAATCGACGATACCATAGACACACTCTCAGGAGCAAAATGGTTTTCTACATTAGACTTGAAGAGTGGTTACTGGCAGGTAGGCATGCATCCGAGTGACAAAGAAAAAACAGCATTTACGACCGGAAGAGGATTGTGGCAGTTCAAAGTGATGCCATTTGGACTGACCTACGCACCTGCTACCTTCGAACGTCTTATGGAGGATGGAAAACTTGTTTGGTTTATTTGGATGACGGCATCATTATCGTACGAACAGTTGAAGAACTTATTGACAACTTAAAGGACGTATTTGACAGGCTGAAGGATGCAAGCTTGAAGTTAAATCCTAAGAAATGTTTCTTTTTTCAGAGACAAGTTAATTATTTGGGTCATGTTGTTTCTGCTGATGGGGTTTCCACTGACCCAAGTAAGGTACTCGCTATCAAGAATTGGCCAAACCCTAAAAATGTTCATGACATCCGCAGCTTTCTAGGAATTTGTACGTATTATCGGCGGTATGTCAAAAATTTTTCAGACATCGCAAGACCATTGCACCGTCTTACTGAAGTTTCACGTAAGTTTGAGTGGAGTAAGGATTGTCAAGAAGCCTTTGACACCTTGAAAAGGTTATTGTTATCTGCACCGATCCTATCATATCCCCAGATGAAAGGGAAATTTATCTTAGATGCGGATGCAAGCAACACGGGTATTGGCGGTGTCCTGTCACAAGTGCAAGATGGGGAGGAACGAGTAATAGGGTATTTCAGTCGGTGTCTGTCGAAGGCCGAGAGGAATTACTGTGTAACCAGAAAGGAGCTGTTAGCATTTGTGAAGGCAGTCCAGCACTTTCATAAGTACTTGTATGGTCGACCCTTTCTGCACCGAACAGACCACTCTGCATTACGTTGGCTCCTCAGATTTAAGGACCCAGAGGGTCAACTGGCAAGATGGATCGAATTCTTACAAGAATACCAGTTTATAACCGAATATCGTTCAGGCCGTACCCATCAAAATGCAGATGCCCTTTCGAGAAGGCCATGTCAAGTAAACTGCAAATTTTGTCTAAAAATTGAAGAAAACCAGGATAGATTACCTATTAACAGGACTAGCGTAGTAGCGAATGACTGGGATTCGAAGGAAATCGAAGGTGATCAACGAGAAGACCCTGATGTTGGACCTATCCTTAAGTGGAAGGAGGAGGGTTGCAGACCAATTTGGATGCAAATTTCTGGTAGAAGTCCGATCCTGAAGGCTTATTGGGCCCAGTGGAACTCTTTAGTACTGATAGATGGGCTTTAAAAACGGGAATGGGACTCAGCTGATGAGGAAATACGCTTCCAGGTGGTGGTACCAAAGAAAAGGGTGAAGGAGATTCTGCAAGAAATCCACGGAGGTGCATCAGGAGGACATCTGGGAGTAAATAGAACACTAGCCAAGGTCCGCGATCGGTTTTATTGGGTAAAATGTAGGTCTGATGTAGAAGACTGGTGTAGACGGTGCCAACAGTGTGCTGCAGTTGCTGGTCCAAGCAGAAAAAAAGGGGAAGATGATGGCGTACAACCTCGGAGCGCCATTCGAACGAATTGCTGTGGACATTGTCGGACCCTTCCCAGAGTCTAGCCGGGGAAATGAGTACATCATGGTGGTGATGGACTATTTTAGCAAATGGCCTGAAGTGTATCTTATTAGTAATCAGGAAGCCGTAACAGTGGCTGATGTCCTTCTGGAAGAGTGGGTGGCAAGGTTTGGCCCCTAGAACTACATTCGGACCGAGGTAGAAACTTCGAATCTGCAGTATTTAAGGGTATTTTAGAGAGAATGGGTGTAAACAAGACGAGAACAACACCTCTACACTCACAATCAGATGGCATGGTTGAACGCTTTAATAGGACCCTGATAAGCCACCTGGCTAAGGTAATTTCAAAACATCAAAAGAATTGGGACCAGCACATTCCTTTGCTCCTTATGGCTTATCGCGCAGCCATCCATGAGGCTACTAAGGTAACACCCTACAGAGTATTATTTGCACGAGAAATGACGTTACCGCGCGATCTAAAGTTTGGATATCCTGAGGGAAGAAGTGTTGCGAATGGTGAGTATATTCAGGCACTAGAGGAGAAGATTGATGACTACGTCAGAAAGAACATCAACTTGGCCACCGATCGTATGAAAACCCGTTATGATCGCCATAGTATGAAACCTAGCTTCAAAGAGGGAGACAGGGTGTGGTTCTACAATCCACAAAGACGCCGAGGGTTGTGCCCAAAATTGCAGGCATCATGGGAAGGCTCGTACTTAATTGTGAAGAAAATCAACGACATTGTGTTCAGAATTCACAAGCCACCACGAGGACGAATGAAAGTGGTTCATATAGACCGTCTGGCGCCCTACCTGGCTCAACAATAATCTGGTATTCGGGACGAATACACTTAGAGGAGGGCAGTGTTACGACATGACAATGTCATGTGATATTGACAGTTTTTATAATTGATATTTTTGATGTGAGTGTTAAGTTACTTTTATCTTTATTGTGTAATGAATATACCATTGTGTTTAGTTTTACTTATTTGCGAACCTTTAGCTCGTAACAATATAAATAAACTTACTGTTATTCCTGGTGGCCCTGGAAGACCAGGTGGACCTCGCTCTCCTTTTTCTGTTCTCCATACTATATCAGATTCACCTGAAAATTAAATTAATATAATAATTAATTTAATTATTAATTTGATTTGAAGGATAAATGAGAATCGCTAAGATGACTGTGGTTGCATCCTCAAAAAATAAAATTAGAGCACTAAATGGACAGAGGGAAGAGTATACAGGGAGGGCCAAAATTACACACNTATACCGCGTGGCATGTGCCACACGTAATCTATTTTATCACAATTATATGCTTTCGTTACGCTATCAATCATTGTTCGTAGTATTTTATTTTCCTTTTTTAAAGGTGGTCCTTGGGTTATGTTGTAATTTTGGAAACCAGAAATTCTTAGAAAATCATATAAGGTTTTGTACCCTATGAATCTAACAATACCAGTTTACAACCGAATATCGTTCAGACCGTACTCATCAATATGCAGATGCCCTCTCGAGAAGGCCATGTCAAGTAAACTGCAAATTTTGTCTGAAAATTGAAGAAAACCAGGATAGATTACCTATTAACAGGACTAGCGTAGTAGCGAATGACTGGGATCCGAAGGAAATCGAAGGTGATCAACGAGAAGACCCTGATGTTGGACCTATCCTTAAGTGGAAGGAGGAGGGTTGCAGACCAAATTGGATGCAAATTTCTGATAGAAGTCCGATCCTGAAGGCTTATTGGGCCCAGTGGAACTCTTTAGTACTGAGAGATGGGCTTTAAAAACGGGAATGGGAGTCAGCTGATGGTAAGGAAATACGCTTCCAGGTGGTGGTACCAAAGAAAAGGGTGAAGGAGATTCTGCAAGAAATCCACGGAGGTGCATCAGGAGGACATCTGGGAGTAAATAGAACACTAGCCAAGGTCCGCGATCGGTTTTATTGGGTAAAATGTAGGTCTGATGTAGAAGACTGGTGTAGACGGTGCCAACAGTGTGCTGCAGTTGCTGGTCCAAGCAGAAAATCAAAGGGGAAGATGATGGCGTACAACGTCGGAGCGCCATTCGAACGAATTGCTGTGGACATTGCCGGACCCTTCCCAGAGTCTAGCCGGGGAAATAAGTACATCATGGTGGTGATGGACTATTTTAGCAAATGGCCTGAAGTGTATCCTATTAGTAATCAGTAAGCCGTAACAGTGGCTGATGTCCTTCTGGAAGAGTGGGTGGCAAGGTTTGGCCCCTAGAACTACATTCGGACTAAGGTAGAAACTTCGAATCTGCAGTATTTAAGGGTCTCTTAGAGAGAATGGGTGTAAACAAGACGAGAACAACACCTCTACACCCACAATCAGATGGCATGGTTGAACGTTTTGATAGGACCCTGATAAGCCACCTGACTAAGGTAATTTCAAAACATCAAAAGGATTGGGACCAGCACATTCCTTTGTTCCTTATGGCTTATCGCGCAGCCATCCATGAGACTACTAAGGTAACACCCTTCAGAGTATTATTTGCACTAGAAATGACATTACCGTGCGATCTAAAGTTTGGATATCCTGAGGGAAGAAGTGTTGCGAATGGGGAGTATATTCAGGCGCTAGAGGAGAAGATTGACGGTATTCATGACTACGTCAGAAAGAACATCAACTTGGCCACCGATCGTATGAAAGCCCGTTATGATCGCCATAGTATGGAACCTAGCTTCAAAGAGGGAGACAGGGTGTGGTTCTACAATCCACAAAGACGCCGAGGGTTGTGCCCAAAATTGCAGGCATCATGGGAAGGCCCGTACTTAATTGTGAAGAAAATCAGCGACATTGTGTTCAGAATTCACAAGCCACCGAGGACGGATGAAAGTGGTTCATATAGACCGTCTGGCGCCCTACCTGGCTAAACAATAATCTGGTATTCGGGACGAATACACTTAGAGGAGGGCAGTGTTACGACATGACAATTTCATGTGATATTGACAGTTTTTATAATTGATATTTTTGATGTGAGTGTTGTTACTTTTATCTTTATTGCGTAATGAATATACCATTGTGTTTAGTTGTACTTATTTGCGAACCTTTAGCTCGTAACAATATAAATAAACTTACTGTTATTCCTGGTGGCCCTGGAAGACCGGGTGGACCACGCTCTCCTTTTTCTGTTCTCCATACTATATCAGATTCACCTGAAAATTAAATTAATATAATAATTAATTTAATTATTAATTTGATTTGAAGGATAAATGAGAATCGCTAAGATGACTGTGAGTGCATCCTCAAAAAAAAATTAGAGCACTAAATGGACAGGAAGAGTATAGAGGGAGGGCCAAAATTACACACTTTCTTGAACACTTATAGCTCAGCATCTGTAATAGATAGAGATATGGGGTTTGCGGAAAACATATCCCAACAAAAACATTAGTGTAAAAAATAAGACGCCTCGCGTAAAAAGTAGTGAGTTCATAGGATTAGCCAAGTCTCCCACTGTCCAAGTATGTTCTACTAGGTTTAATTTTCAGTGCAAGTACATAATGATTGTCTGTCCATCTCTCAATTCTCTTTCCCAAATCACTCTACACACGTTTAAATTTCAAAAAATTCTGATTTGGCAAATACACAATTTTCATGGATTATTAGAAGTACCTTAGAATTAAGATGAGTAAGTGAGTGAGTGAGTCAGTCAGTGACAAAATAACAAAACTTTAGGCTCATATATCTTATGAACTACTATGGGTAGAGGTGTGAACTTATTATTTCTGAACTTTAAAATAAAATTAATTTTATGATATTATCATAAAGTATAAATATCTTCAATAGAATAATAGAGGGATTCAAATTGCCGTGAAATGGTTCCAGTAAAGGATGGTGCTGTGCTCGACTTGGCGGGAGATATAAAGAGAGGAAGGGAGAGAGAGATCAGGAGAGAGAGATAATTAATATGACAGTTGACGTTGATAGAGAAACAAAAATTTCATGGATACAATATTTAGAAACTAAAATGTAAAATAATCGTCAAGGGCTCTCGTGCTAAGAGAAGAAAAATAGGCAATTAGTATAAGTGAAAGTGAAAGGTAAAAAATTAAAACTATTTCTTACTCTTCTTAGTGTTTAGCTTAACCAATTAAAGCTGGAGAAATAAATCTCGAGGAAGACCTAAGATAACCTTGACAAGAACGAGAGCGGGTTTTTATCTTGAAAATTCAACGTTCTAACAATTCAAATACTAAACGCAGTGGGGTCGGATTCCCAAATTCTTGAGAGTTAGCAGGCTAAAGAAAATATTATCTCCCTCTGCAGGCGTCCAAGAACTTATCAAAAATACCTCGAACGTTTTAGACTAAACTCTTAAATTTTCATTAATTTATTTAAATAATGAATTTTAGAGATGAATTTATTATTCCTATAGGGACTCTTTAATCTTAGCTTTTATAATGTTTTAAAATTTATGGAATAAATAATATGAAGGTTACGTAAAAAATGCATGATAAACTTAGAAGTAAAATCATAGATTAAACATTAGCTGGCCATACACGGACGGTCTTTCATTTCGAAAATCGCGGCGTCTTTCCAAATCATTTCTAAAAGCTCTTGTGTTAGTGGGCTGTATCACACGCCATGAAAATACGGGAAATGATTTGACAAACGATTCGTGAAAAATATCCTTCTGATTATCATCTGCGCCAGTGGGCGTTATCACAAGAGAGGAAAACGGGAAGGGATTCGCCCCACGCCACGTAGGCCAACAACGCGCGACGCCAAATCACACGATAAATTAAGGTTTTCTCCCATACACCAACGTATTTTCCTTTCAAATGATAACGCGCCATGCAATCACTTGAGAAATCCCTTTGCCGAAAAATTTGTTCCCATTCTCCCTTGCCATTCTTTCCTCTCCCGTATCCTTTCACACATCCTCTCCTGTTTCCGTATGACACGATTTACCAAGGGAAAAACTTACGAGGTAAATTTATCTTCACACTTTCCTTTCCCGTTTGCACATGCCACGATTTTCGGAATGAAAGAGCGTGCGTGTATGGCCAGCTATTTTTTTTTTTATTGATGTTTCTAAATCTAGGTTTATAAGATTATAGAATAATAATAACTATAAAACTAAGTGTTAAGGCAGGATTACACGCTACGATAAATAGTGACGATGTGATTGTAACAATTTGTTGTCATTAATGAATCGAAAGAGTGAGTACTGATTACACGCTACGATAAATCGCGTCGATGTGATTGTAACAATTTATTGTTATAAACGAATCGAAAGAGTGAGTACTGATTACACGCTACGATAAATCGCGTCGATGTGATTGTAACAATTTATTGTTATAAACGAATCGAAAGAGTGAGTACTGATTACACGCTACGATAAATCGCGTCGATGTGATAGTAACAATTTATTGTTATAAACGAATCGAAAGAGTGAGTATAGATTATTCGCTACGGTAAATCGTGAAGATGTGATTATAACAATTTTTTTTATAAATAAATCAAAAGAGTTAGTACTGATTACATGCAACGATTTCTTGTCAAATATTTATTGTCGACTGCGGTACAACTCAGTCAGTTGCTGATGCGATGAAGAAAGTTTTGTTGTGGTCTATATAATTGTAATTTGTTTAGCGAAGAAAGTGAAAAAGCCGCCAAGACTAAGAAGAAAGTGACCAAGAACTGTAGCGGCCTTCAACTGTTAACATGTTATAAGCTGTTGTTACGATTCGGAGAAAACGAATCAACCATCCAGTCTAATTCAAACTCCAATAAATCGCTACAATCTTCAGTTTACACGCAACGATAAATCGTGACGATAATTTAGTTTTTCAATATCAAATCAGTTTTATTTTCATCAATATCTCAGGAATAAATTTTTTTCGGGAAAACGACTTAAATTATTAAATTTTAATTTCGATAGACAACATAAATATTAACCTTTTTCGGACAGAGACGGCCTCTAAAAATGAAATATCTATCTAAATCTTACAATACTTTCTCTTTTTACGTAGTATTAAGAATATAAAATATAAAAATCGGTCCAAGACAACTGAGACAAACTTTCTCATATATGTACATTTAATTAATATTGGAAATTTCATCAAAAATTATCATACAAATAACTTCTCCAGGGCGGGGAACCGAACCCGGGCTCTCTCCATCCGCGTTTTAAGCTATTTTCTCAGGAACTATATTTTTCCCGGGAAAACGGCTTATACCGTTAGATTCGTATTTAAATTGACTACATTTTAGAATTTTTAAATCAAAATCGTCGGAACAGTTTTCGATAAATATTTTTTTTTCATGTTTTTTTAGTTTTGGGGGGTAGCGCCCTTAAATTTGGAGTTAAAATTCTTAACATGTATGCCAAATTTCGTCAAAATAGGCCCAGTAGTTTAGGCTCCAAGCGTCTGCACAGACGACAGACAGACATTTTTTAAAAACCACTTTTTTGGACTCAGGGGTCCTCAAAACGTGTAAATCCATCAAAATCTCAAAATCGAATTTTCGCGCCATCACAATACTTTATCTTTATATGAGAAAATAAAAAGAAAGAATATAGAATATAAACTATTAAAAAAAAATAAATAAATAAAAATAATGTTTTTCACCAATTACTATACATTACATTGTCTTTCACTTGTGTTCTGTCTGTTGCCTTTACTCCTCTGCAGTCTGTTGCCTGAATTCTATATTCTGTAGACTGTTGCCTGTAGTATGTAGTCTGTTTCCTTTACTCTGCAGTTTGTTGCCTGTATTCTGTATTCTGTTGTCTGTATACTGTTGCCTGTATTTTGTAGTCTGTTGTCTGTATACTGTTGCCTGTATTCTGTTGTCTATATTCTGTAGTGTGCAGACACGTGCCGCAATGAAATTTGACACACATACTCAAAAAAATCATGAGGAAAAATTAAGAAATTGATTTTTGCTCCAAATGTGAGAGCACTAGCCCCAAATATTCTGAGAAACGTTAAAAATAATATAACAACATTTTTTTAAAAAACAAATTTATCTTTAGATTGGAGAAAAAGTGAACTTTTCTTCGTAGAAACGGATTTCTGTCCTGAAATTTTTGAAATTGGAGACATCAAAAATGTTCGTTATACGTAAAACCCGTTACCTTCAGTAAGCTCGGAAGCAAATAATTATTATTTATAACAATACGAAATTACAATTTTACTTTAATTATGGATATATTTACTTCTTCACTATTTTTTAATTATTCTAATAAAATGCCAATATCTTCACCTGCTAAATCTGACTTGTATTTGAGAGCATATTTACTGACTTAATAATTTATTTAATTAACTAATTCTAGGAAAACTAATACGAAAAGCAGATTAATTACATGTTTTTAGAACCTTAGACAGGAAACTTTAGACTCTAATACCTCAAGAACTGGTGTTTCCGAGATTGGTATTCCTTATCCAAAACAAGACTTGAATGAGGTTATTTCGTGGGTAGAGCTTTCCAACGAGTACATCTATTTACCAAACTCTAAGTAGAGTTAAGACCCTATAAAGTACGGTTTGAATGGGCAAGATTATGACCACAGACAAGCGTGATTGTGACTACAATGCCTTGGACTTAACAGATAAATAGGTGAAGTTTCGACAAAAGGTTGAAAATTCGAAGCACAGAAAGCTTACTTTCCTAATGCTTTGAAGCCGAGGTGGAGAATTAATCTAAGAATATAATGCTTAGCTTCTCTACTTATTTGGGACTAAAGTAATTTTACCAACAATAAAAAGAAGTCAGATAATAATTAATTAATCGAAAATAACTTTATTAGAGTACAATAAAGATTGACAGATTAAAGGGAAATTTTATCTTCCCCCTTTTCCTATCTTTTATAAATATTCTAAAAGAAGAACCTTTTAAAAATCACTCCCTTATGAATAATTGTTTTTTATCAAATTTATATCGGGATCTCACCGAGAGATAAAATCTAAGAAGCCTTCGTCTTTCATTAATTCAACATCGTTCTTGAAGAGAAAGCAACTAAAATATTGATCGCGGAGCGCATCTTCACTGTATTTCACTCTTCCACTGTCTCAATTAAATTTGGTATTAAATTTTAATTTTTTTTTTTAAATTTCCCAAGGGTAACTATGGTAAAGAGGAAAGAGATCTCGATTACCGCTTTACCTTTCTCACTTTAAAAGGTTGAGTGCCTTTAGAGTGAATCTTATAAAGCTACTCTCGTAACGAACCGAGTTTATATATGAAGTGAAACATCCTCCAGAAGTAACGTAAAAGGAATACATGATTCACACCGAACCTCCAAGACAAGTTCACCAGTTATTTCTACGAAAATAGTGATTATACGATATACTTATTTTGTATTCTCACAAACAAACTGGAGTCGTATAAAACCCCCAGAGAACATTTTCAAAGTTTTTTATTTTTGTGATTGGACATTAAAACTGAAACTATTATACTAGGCATCGCGTGGCTCTATCATTGAAGCGAGCGTATAGTAATAGTAATAAATGTGTATTGAATATTAAAAAAATTGATAATCATGCATCATGAGTTGATAGATAATGGGTATAGTAGTAGTACAGCTAGTAGTAAGGGAAGGGAACCACCCCGCATTCTTACTATTCCTCAAAAAACTCTAACCGCACCTCTCCTTTTCAAATATAGAAGCGAGCGTAAGCGAGCTTCTTACATTCAACGAAATATACATCTTGTCTGTCTCTCTGTTTGTCTGTCTGTCTGTAACGTTTACGTGTCCGACGATAACTTGAGTAAAACTTGACCGATTTAGTTGAAATTTTGTATACATGTTCCTTTTACTAATACTCAGGCTAAGTTCGTTGGACAGCGTGATCCGTCCAAGAGTTCGCGCGCAATGCCCGCGTAAACGTGAGCTTGAAATTTAAAATTGGAATTTCAGGACGGGAAAAAATTCTATCATCACC